>VXBR01012230.1:1506-84547 GCA_013400215.1 Cisticola juncidis | reverse complement strand
GAAGGCAAGGGAAGGGAAGGGAAGGGAAGGGAAGGGTTTCATAAATCTCAAAAATTTGCAATTCTCTTCTTGGATTTCAAAAATTAATCTGAATTTATGTAAGATAGAGATCTAAGCTTCAACCATGAAACTATTTGACATCTTATTTTCTTATTTCTGATGAAGCTGTCTACTAAATGAGAAAACTTTTAATCTGACATTTTCTTGCAGTAAAAAACTGTCATTGAAGCTATTAGATAATGTTCTGCTTACCTGTCTTCAAGATCCAAATGTGTAAATTCATACTTAACACTCACATGTCCAAATTTGTCTTAGCAGAAATGAAAAAACAAAAGTAGTTGACTTTCAAAGACAAAAACAATATTCAGTTGATGAGAGCTGATCTGTTCTATCTCTGAAGCCTTGAAAGTTTGTTTCTCCCATTTGATAATGTTATCATTATTATTTGCATTGCTTACATTTTCTTTTGTCTGTAAAGCAAATTTAAAAAAATCATTGACCTAAACTGTCATCTGCTGAGTAGAAAACTATAAGCAGAGAAGGTGGCTCAGCTGGATCATTCCATGTGCTGAGACACACTGTGTGTGAGAAAAGCATTAAATGCACCCTTAACACATTGAAAAAATAATGTTATGAAAGCTAATTTCTTTCTTTAGTTAGAATTCTGATACATTCTCTTATTTCCAGACTACACCAAACAGTAATCATTTCTAACAGATCTAATCTACTACTCATGGCAAAATACAGGAAAAAAATGTTAAATATACTCTCTGGAGTACTCTCTTAACTCCAAATAGGAAAGAAAGCACTCCAAAGTTTTCATATAACTCCATAAAAACATCATTCTAGTACTATTCATATATTCCGTACATTTTCAACAAGTGGAAAAAATCCATTTAATTGAAAAATAAACACAATAGAAATAGCTTTCTCTTGCATAAGCCCTTTTCAGACCAGAACTAGACTGTTAAGCAAATTTTCCATAAACAGCATGGATGTTTATGGCCAATGCCCATGACAAGATGCAAACAAGACATATCCTCTATTTCACTGCAAACGTTGATGAGAATTAAAAATGTTTGAAGTTCTGCACAAACAGATACTAAAATCTGGTATCCAGCACTTGTTGAGATAGGCTGTCTCACTATATTATATCAAATTCATATATAATATACATATATAATAAGTAAATTTAATATTTATTTATATTATATAGTTAATATATAGTCTGATCCCTATAATGTTCACAATACAGCTGTTGGCCAACTTTTCTGATCCATTTCTATCCTTTTCCTGCAGTTACTGTTTCTGTGAGAAACACCAGCATCTTCACAAGAGCAGAGCATCAATCTCCTTTCTGGCTCAGTTGGGTTCATGAGTCCTTCTGCATGGAATCTCATAACTCCATATCCATACACGTCCCGCCAAGAAGGATCCAAAAAAAAAATCTGTATTGTGGTCCAGAAAAGGGGAGTTGTTGTCTTTGAAAGACGGGGAGAGACAGTGAGAAAAAATAATGAATAACAGTCCTAGATCTGTAGCAAAAACATCTGTTCCCATTCTCCCAAGGATGCCAGAATTGTAGATCAGTAAGGCTGATTCTTTTCTTCCCATTGTTTTCTATTGAAATTAATTATTTCAGTCAATTAGTATAGAGAAAGCGGTCTTGAATTCTAACACGATTTAATTGGGAAGTGCTTCGCAGGCAGAATTCAAATACTCACAACCAAGTCGAGCAAAAAGATGCTTAAACTATAGCATAGTTCTTGGTGACCTCTCAAAATTGTCCTTTTTTTAATGACCAATCAGGAGAGTAGCTACACTCTTATGTACTGTTAAAAAAAAAAAAGAAAAAAAGAAAAAAAAAGAATAAAAAAAAAGAATATTCACTTCAAAGTCTAGAATATAGCTGGTTTTTTCCTAAATATTAACAACAGTTGCTAAATTCCTACAGATATATTTAGGTAATCAATAAAGCTTATATAATATATCTCTATAGAAATAAATATATGCATAAATGAATATATATATATATGAAGTATATATACAGGTAACTAGAGTAAAAAAAATAATCAGAGATTCAATTTTCAGAAGGTAAATCTGGGGTAAACCTGTTATTTTGAACTCCTTCCTATTTATCTAGCTAAAACACCATTACAGATACATACAAAAATAAGATTGCCAGGAATAAAAAAAAATCTCTTTCCAAATACCATAATTTCCTTACAAGTAAGAATGAGAATTTACCTGAGCAAAGAAATGATCCCCCTGCTAGGTCTTAGAGCAGATAATTGCAGATGCAGGAGCAGTTTGCAAGCCTTTTCAAGTGTACTCCATGATCTCCTCAGTACATATTATAAATGGGGGGGTCTTACTTATTACTCTATAATAGGTAAGAGAACATATGTTTAGCTTTTTGTAAGAAATTGTATTTTAAGTAATATTCCTGGAATTAATTTTATGTAAAATGGTACTTCAAGTCTCTCTGAGTTTCTGTCACTTTTTAACTTCACCACTTGGTTTCTTGTGCAACCACTCTGTAGGGATTTCTCTCCCAACATTGTTTCTGTAATTGTTAGTTGATTCCCTATTCATCTCCCCACTTTCAAAACTGAGACTAACTGCTGTTTGCCCCTGGATCACCCCACAGCCAGTGTTGGGTCATCCAGACTCTTGGATATTTTTTCTGCCTACAATGACAGCAAGCAAGCAAGCAAATAAGAAAGGCCTGAATGTGGCATCACATAGTTTCTCTCCTAATAAAGTAACTCAGAGTCAAAATTGAGCTAAATGATTTTAAATTTCACATATTTGCATTGCAGGACATTGAGCATCTCCTCTAATGAGACACACCTTATTTCTGATAAGATGTGGTAATGAAAATATCAGTCTTCCCACTATTCTACATACAGGTTCTCTCAGTTTGAATTAGTTATTGAGCAGTGGAGGTCAAACTCTCAATTCTGGTTTCTGCAGCAGATTTCTAAATTTGTGCAGTTGGATAAGAAAAGGTTCTCTCCTGAATGCAATTTTGCATTTGCAATTTCATTTTACGTGCTAGATGCACACTAGTTACAACTGAAGACTGAAAGTTATGCCACTGGGCATAAAATTCTGATTAAACTGGCATGATTCTCATGATAACATAAAACATAGATACACTGACAAATTAGTAAGTAGTTTTGGTTCTTTTAAGCAAATGCACAAATATTTCTGAACTAATTTACTTCCCAAGTACAAACTTGTATAATAGTGGCTTACACTGGGTATATAATTCTAGCTGCCTTTCCACTCAGCATGGTGAAACTGTACAACTTGTGGATGAAAACAGGAAAAATGATTACTTTGGATCAAAGCCCTCCATGTTTTTTCTGTGGTAAGAAATAGGAAAATTGTGTGATGTTATACTCCATTCATTACTATCACGTTTGCTCAGTAGTCAAGTAACCACTTGTTCCTAAGTGGAATACTGTGCCAGCAGTACTTTTTGCACATAAATAAGTGCATATTTGACACTTAATTCTTCATCACATAGAATGCTTTACAGAAATATTTTAAATAGTAAGTCTAGGAAGGCTAATTATGCATCATTCAACATTACAAAACATATTTTTCAGCAATTAATGTCTTTAAATATTTAATCCAGTTTTACCCAATATTTGGAGTAGGAAATAATTGAACAATCTCATTTGCAGCTTCAAAGTATTGGCAAAAATTAATTTCCTAAAAAAGCTGCCTTTAAGATCTTATAAGGCAATAGCAGTCCAACCCAGATATGTGCCCAGTTGTCTCCAGAGAAATCTTCTAATTGGTTAAAGCATTTCAAAGTCAATGGGAAATCCAAGTCAGACATCCAAAAACTCATAAAGGATGATGGAATACATAGCCTAACTGAAGTACATCTGTGCCTATGCACACCCCATGGACAACAACCAAGAGGAGCTGGAAGTCATTGTGCCTCTGTTGCCATGACAGAAACAGTTCTGGGCTTCTCGGTGCAAGTGAGACATCAAGGGCCTGGAGCAAGTCCAGAGAAGGGCAACAAAGCTGGTGAAGGGCCTGGAGAACAAGTTTTATGAGGAACAGCTGAAGGAGCTGAGGATGTTTAACGTGGAGAAAAGGAGGCTCAGGGGAGACGATCTGGCTCTCTACCACTACCTGAAAGGGGTTTTACTGAGGTGGGAATAGGGCTCCCAAGTAACAAGCAATATGCTGAGAAGAAATGGCCTCAAGTTGCACCAGAGGAAGTTTAGACTGGAAATGATGGAAAATTTCTTTACCAAAAGGGTTTTAAAGCACTGGAATAAGCTGATACAGGGAAGTGATTAAGTCACCATTGCTGAAGATATTTAAGAGACATGCAGATGTGGCACTTGAGGACATGGTTTAGTGATGAGCTTGGCAACACTAGCTTCAGTTTGGACATGATGATTTTAAAGGTTTTTTCCAACCTAAATGATTCTATGATTCTTTGGACACAGATGTCTTCCCAAGCATTTCATAAAGAAGAGTTTGGCACAGAAGAGAAATTATACCCAGCTATGGCCAGAAGTACTTTAGAAAAAAGGGTGGTATTAAATCTCAAATATTTAACAATTCTGTTGAACTATCCAGAAGAAGAGATCTTATTCATGCTATTTTATTAACTACTGACCAGAATACATTACTACTATTGAATAGTTAGTAGACTATTCAGAGGTACTTTCTGAGACTAAACATAGCAAAACTCTTGTTTCAGACACCAAACATGGCTGACATTTCAAAGCTGTCAGGTATAAATGCAAAGCCCAGAGAAGACCAGGATTCACTTGAATATTTAGGATGCTACTGGACATCTCTTGCTAAGTATTTGGATTGAACATTGAACTTCTGCTGTCTCAGTTCATTCTTTCTTTTTCTTTTCTAATTTCTTTTCTTGTTTCTGAGATAATTAGTTATTCAATTATATTACTTAACTAGTTTAGATATTATTAAAATTTTACTACATTCTTATCCTAAGTGGATTCAGTACATAGTCTTAATATTTTTTCATCTCCACAGTACTTGATAAACTTCCCAAATGCCAAGTAGGCTATTTAGTATTTTTAATACTAAACATCAGTATTTTTAAGCATATACAAAGACACCCCTTGTGAGAAATGCTTATTCTAGGAGTGTTATCTCATATAACTTTCATATTAACAGCCTTGTCTGCTACTGATGACATTTTGAATAGATTCCATCATTGTCTGTGTCCCTTGTTACACCTGAGAAGGCATTTGATCTCATACAATATGTAGCACTTGCTATTGTTCTAAAAATTGCCTCTATTGGCTTTTCTATGTGAACAGTTTCTGAAAACTACGATGGTTGAATTTGTGGTCAAGTCAGTCATTCTGAGAAAACTCATAAAATCCCAAGGGACATGCAAAGAACAATCAATCCCTACATCAGGAAGCAAAAAGGAAGTGCCAACCCAGTGGAAATTTATTTATGACATGTTTGAAGTCTGTTGAAATAACAAAACTCTGGACTTAACTGTCAAACAGGGCATATGCAAAGGCAATGAAATTAAATCTTATTTTCAACAAGGGAATGGTATTCAAAAACTATTAAAAATGATTTTTTTTTTTAAGTCACTCCTGGAAAAATTAAAACAAAAAGGTAAATGTGATCATATAAATTACACTAGGCATCAGTGAGAAACTTTCCTTGAACTATATCCTTGCAGGAAATTGGCTAAATGTAGCCCCTTGGCGCCAAGGAGGTCATGAGCTCTGCGTCAGTGCTAATTCATTTTTTCTGACTGCATTGTGTTGGGAAATCCTGATTCCCAGTGCTGAAATGTAAAACAAGACTTTGAACTCTATGGAATTATGCATATAAGATGCCAAACATTAATGAAATTTCATTTCCTTAAACATACAAGGAGTGTATTTAAGCAGAAAATGTTCTATGTATCAGTAATTATTTTCTTTGCAAAAGTTTCAGGCAGTTTTCTCTTCTGAAATGAAAACTGTGTTTGGAATTAAAATACTTAATACAATGCAATGTGGTTTTGTTTTGTTTTGTGGGGTTTTGTGGGGTTTTTTTGGTTTTGGTTGTCATTTTCTTTTGTTTGTTTCTTTGGTTTTTGTTTTGTTTTGTTTTGTTTTTGGTTTTGTTTTTGGTTTTTTTTTGTCTCTGGAGATATAACCCAAATTAAAACACTCTTAACGCAAAAATAGCCTGTAACCACCTTTCAAGAGTCTGCAGCACTCTACTGGCTCTGGCTCTGTATGCTAAGCTTTAGTTTATACAGTGAATATTGTGGTTGCATTTAATAAAATTTGGGATAATTCTGGAATATTTCAGTTTAGAGAGACAAGATAATGCTCTTTTCACCCAATATGCAACTACTATGCATGTGTAGAAAATGGCTAGAATTCAGGACACTGACAATCAGCTTTACAAATTTCCAAATCCTTGAAGACTCCCAACAGCTCTTGCACTGCTTACCTGCTCCATGCATCAGTGGTCATTGTTTGTCTAGACAGTGCTGTGCTGAACTACTACTCTGTTCAGCTTCCTCTATAAAAAGGAATAGGAAGTAGCCCTGCCACAAAGTAGCCCTAAAGAGGGCTAAACAAGCCCTAAACTACTCATGAGAGCAATTTTTTCTCTCCACTGCAAATAGTGAGCTTGGGAGAGTCACCTGCAATGGCATACCAGGCACACTCTGCCTGCATCCCCTGCCACCCACAAAGCCTTCTGAAATGGCTCTTGCAGAATCTGGGAAAAAAGGGATGTCTTAATCAGCAGAGCACAGAGATTTAGATAAGGCAGAATAGCTTTTCTTAGTGATAAAATGCTGTGACAGGGTGTACAGTAGGACACATAGGAGTTCTCAGGGTTAGGACATATATGAATCACCAGCAAAGAGGGTGTCAATCCCACCATAACCTGTATAAACTCTAAAGTTATTCCAGGAGGACAAAGTATATTTCTCTACCATGGCAAGAACGGTAAGTTTAGGTGGTGTTAGGGAACAAGTTGGCTGCTAATCACATCCAGGAGGTGGTCCCTTTCTCCCCATTGTGTGGCACTTCCATGCTGACAGGCAGATAATAGTTGTCAAAATTAAAGTAAACAAAAATCTGCAATTTGATGAAAACATTATGAAAGCTTTTGTTGTCGAATTGTCTATCCTCTACTTTCTCTGAATACAGTCAGTCAACAGTAGCTATTACCTCTTGGAAAAAAAGAGTCTAATAAAATTTGTCTCCAGTTGCTTGTGAAAAGGCAATAGTAGTTCAGAGCTGTTGGCTCTTTTCCACAGTGTTTTAAATTCTGCCTTTGGAAAGCAGATTTTCTCCCAGCTCTTTGGAGAACAATAGTTTTTCACTGAAGTCAGTGCGGTAACTTCTAACCAATAACCAGTGGATATAATGTGTTCATAAGACAGCCTTTAAATCCCTCCCAGGCATCATTGCTTAGTTCTCACAAGCAAGAAGCCATTTACTATTATTTTGTATCCATGAGTTGTCCAAGGACTTTCAGGGATTGTTGGCCACAGTAGCAAAGGCAAGGCTAGCGGTTTATATATTTGTACATAGAATCATTTAGGTTGGAATACACCTCTGAGACCATCTAGTCCAAGCATTAACACAATATTGCCACATCCACTACTAAATCACATCCCCAGCACCAAATGCACAGGTCTGTGAACATTTCCAAGGATAGGGACTCTCCCACTTTCCTGGGCATCCTGTTCCAATGCTTGACCACCTTTTCAGTAAAGAATTTTTTCCTAATATCCAGTACCTAAACCTCCCTTGGCACAATATGAGGCCCTTTGCTCTTGTCCTGTTGCTTATCTGGGGCAAAAGATGCACCCCCAAATAAAAGACCTTGAGCATACACAGAACATATCTTTTGTTTGGAGGAAAGTAGAGGAGTTTATGCAGTGCCCTATACAGGCATCAGATTTCATTCCCAGAATCAAATTGACCCAGCAAAAAGAAGTTTGTGAGTCCACAAAAGCTTTAAGACTCAGCACAAAACAAGCTGTAAAACACTTCCCTGCTCCACAACCTGTTAAGAGTGTTCAATAAAAAACACAACATCCACAGCTGGCACAGAAAGCATATGCCTTATGCTTGAACTGAGTTAGGAATATCAAAAAAATAACTTCCATTTCTCGTAATGTGATCAGGTATCTTATCTAGGCTTATATTACTTTAGGAAGATAGATAATTGAAAATCACAAATTATACTTTATTCTACTTTTTTTCCCCTTTACTTCTCATCCTATTTTCTGAAATAGCTGCTTCCAGATTGAAATGGCAAAATTTTTGGGAGCACCTATCCAGTTCCCATCCATAATCCATTTAGCATATGTTACATACTGAGTTACCGTACCACCATTAGGGAGGTGGTTTCCATTGCCACATGTCCATAATCATTAGCTGTCTGTCTTTTTCACATTTTTGGCATCATTATTTAAAAGTGATTTGAAATACTACTCTTATTTGGGGCCAAAACAGGTTACCTCGTACAAACAGATCTTGTTCTCTTCTTTATCTAAAGAATCTTTTTGTTTATTTGTTTTAATTTCCTTGCAAAGGTCGCTTCAGCTTGACTTCTGGCAATTCTAACCTCTTCCTACTTTCTCTGACCTACAAGATAAAGCTCTCTTTCATGCTGTCTTTAGGGCAGGAGGGACGAGGTTCTTTTTCAGGTCAGGATTCATCCAGATAAGCCTGGAAACATTTCTTTGAAGGGTGATGAGTATGGGGGATTTTACATTTTGACTTGCAATCATTTTCTGCATTCGAGTCCTTGACCTATTTAGTTCAAGGTAATTATAGCAGTATATTGGAAATAAATTTCTCTTGAAACATCCTTTTGCTTTTTTCATACTTATATTTTCTAATGATATTTTTGTCTATTTTAGAATCTGGAAATTTTTTTTAAAAACACATACATATTCTTACAGTTTCTCACAATGCATTGAATAGATATGAATAAATACTGAACTGAATAAATTGAATAAATATTTTATAAAGATGAGCATTATTAGACACATCCACACACTGAAGAAATGTCACACACACACATACACATTATTAGGGGCACTTAAGCACGCGTCACTATTGGAGTGCAGCTCTCCACAAATTCAGGGTTTGTTTTGGTGCCCCTCACTTACAGTATAATGTTTACTCTTCTTTAAGTGGTACATGCAACTTGAGACCTAAGCATAATGTCCCTCTTCAAGTTAATGACTGTGGGTAAGGGCCGCCACTCACACATCTTGTAGGTCAGACAAAACGCACATTAGGTGTTGTCCCACATCCCGAGGATGTTATTTGATGTGCCAACATCACAGTTTTTCTTTTTATTAGTCCCAGGAGTTGCACTAATTTTGACAGCTGCTAAACTCGTTTCCCTGCATTTTAAATTTTCTAAGACAATCATCCTAAAGGGATAAATTCTGCTTGGCTTTGTAAAGGAGAAAGGCTTTGCTCAAGCCTTTTAAAATGTGATAAAAGCAAAATTATTGTTAAAACTTTATGGTTTGTTTGGGTTTTTCTTTCCATTCAAAGCAAGACAAAGTATCTAAGCAGTGATCTTTGTTCCTCTTTTTCCCTCCTCATGACATTAAGAAGGAAACTACCTAAGCCCTGACCTTTAAAAGTACTTATTTTGACAGTTCCTAAACTAAGGATAAGCATTTGTTTAATTAAACAACTTCTGAAGACAATTGCAAAATCAAATCTCTAATGTAAGTATTTAAGCAAATCTCTTTTGAGGAAATCTCTTACCCTTAAAATTTAATTGATAAATAAAGTGAATATAAATATATAGTTTTAATGGAAATAGGAGTAATGTTTCATTCTGCTGCTCCTCCAGAATGTGTATTGTCTTAGCTTTTTCATATATCTCATACATACTATGTGAGAGGTGTTGGAAAAGCCCCAGAAGAATTAAAAAAACACAGTAGTACACCATTTGCATTGAAAGGGAATAAAATGGAAAGAGCAGGAAGAATTACCTCAAAGGATGCTGCCACTGTAAGAAAAGGAGCAGTACATTTAGCCAAGGAGATTTGTGATGTGCATTTCAAAGGAGGAACTGAAGATGTTCATCTTTCCAGAGGATCCACCATCCTTTCAGATAAATCAGCAAGTAGAGAATGTTGTTTAAAATGTGGCTAATGAAATTAAGCATCTGAACTATTATCATAAGCTAAGCTCTACCCTGCATTCATTTCTTGCAGGTAAAAGATTCTTTTCAATTATTATCCAAAAGCAAATCTAGAAGTGAGTTTTAAAGGCCAGAATCTCAAGACATTGCATATGATCTTAGAGATCTTACTTCCCCTCTCATTTTCACCCCTTGGAGCTATTCAAAATTCTGATATTCACATGTGAACCCAACCAAAAGGCTGGTTTCACAGAAATTAACAATACTACTTACGATCAGTCCTACGTTTTTAATTTCTCATTATCATATTTTGATTTTATTGGTAACAAATCCAACTGTCTGTTTTGCTCATGAGGGTCAATGCTGAATGATCTCTGCCTGCCTTTATCTCAATATAACAAAAGCTTTTTTGTTATAATTTCTCTCTGTTCTCCAGTTGAGAAAGGGAGTGATAAGGTGGCTTTGGTGGGCACCTGGCATCCAGCCAGGGTTAACTAACCACACATATTTATTTGCAGTAAGTGAAACTTCATATGCTTTCTAAACCCTAAGAAATACATCACATTCCCTTCTCTGACTTGTAGCAATCTGTTCTCTGAGAAGCAAAGACTCTCAAGAATCTACTCAGAGTGGAGAAGTGAAATATAATAAATCTCCCAAATCTTTGCTTGTAAAAGTTCTACTGAGTAAAGACAGTAAGTGCAATTATTATTTAAAGTTTCCCAGTAGAGAAGATGGAGGAGTTATTATTATAATCAAAGGTGGCAGTACTGTTTGCAGACAGCCTGATGAGAATTGCTGTTGTGTTCTGATAAAAGCTGGTTGTAATTTTTTAAAATTTATTTTAAGATACTTTTCAAAATTTGCATAAATTATCATTATGTCTGCCTGTGACCTAAGTTATGTTTTTGGTTACATGCTGATACATTGTGATGACATGGAGATGGTGTCACTAGACAGCAATGTGAAGAAGTTACCTGCAGGTGGCACAGACCCATGCCAGCAGCTGTACGGGGCTAACAGGAGCAGAAGCCTGCTACATGGGTTGGCCTGTCTAGGCAAATTTCTTACCCCATAGCTGACTTCCTTTGAAACCAAGTCTCAAAGCAAGTATTTGATTTTATTTCACCTATTGGGACCCATAGGAAAAAGAACTAGAATTTCCCTCTTCATGTCTATGACTTCATGAAGAAATAGTTCATGCTCCTTTGCAATCTAAAGTTACACCACAGCCTTATTCAACATTGACACACAAAGATCCTCAACACCACCATTACAATAGCCATGTCCTGAGATACTGCCAACTTATGGCAGAACTAAGGCAGAGTCAAAAAAGACTTATGGACTATTTTAAAAAGCTTTTCTTTAACAGTTCCCTTAAAGGCATTTCCTTCCATTGTCTTTTGAAAGTTATGTCAACTGTCCATTGTTCTTTGTGTACTGGGCTGACAGCATGATTTTTATATGTGCCTAAATTTCAGTGTTATTTTCCATTTTCAATGACATTCAATTTCCAGAGCATTCAAATACCTGACTTTTAAGACTGGGATTTCAACACTTGTATGACTTTGAAACAGGTTTTATGGAGTACTACATGGCTACACATCATAAGCCAGCACTGAAGAGCACCTGTTTACCAAGGGTCAGCAACCTAGTGCAGCATTTTAGTGAGTTCAGATCAGTTTTCCCAGTTCCATGCAGATATATTTTTCACAGCAAATACTTCATTTTTTCAATATTTGTATTAAGTTAGACTAGTATCTTCGCAAATTTGGATTAATTGACTGTAGTTTCTAATTAAGTAAATATATTTCAGCTTCAACATGGTTACTAATCTTTTCCTTCTATCACATGCTTCTGAAATACTTTTGGGTGTTTCTAAAAATATTCTAATCTCTCACCTTCTATGCCTTATTGCTTCCTTCTAAGTCATTGTTATCTAAAATTATGCTACACACTCTTTTCATTCTGGTATTCGAGACATTATTTAATATCAAGTACCTGTTTTAAGATAGATGACTGAGAAATACTATTTAATACACTGACATTGCAGCAGTAATCTATTTCATCTCATAATGCGGAGAAATACAAATGTTGATTTTATTATTAACACTTTTTTTCTCCCCATTGCATATTTTTGATACGATACTCATGACTGCAAGTGGGAAATATGAAACAATCTACCA
Source organism: Cisticola juncidis (assembly GCA_013400215.1). Taxonomy (NCBI): domain Eukaryota; kingdom Metazoa; phylum Chordata; class Aves; order Passeriformes; family Cisticolidae; genus Cisticola; species Cisticola juncidis. The sequence continues at coordinate 72,197 of VXBR01012230.1, read as the reverse complement.
CAATGCTGAAAACAAAGCTATAATTGTATATGTCTGCCAAGATTTATTTCCCTCCCCCATTCCCCCCCCCCCATCCCCCACTTCTTTATATGCTTAGATTTAAATTTCAGTTTGGTATCCTGTAAGAAGAGACCATGGAAATTAGAAGAATCACCAGAGATATACATCATGAAACTGCAAACATACTGAAAGATTGACTATGATCCTCATGGATCATTTTTAACTTAAGACATTCTATTATAATTATATTGTATCTTGTAAAAGTAATTTGTCTTCTTTGCTCAGATCCAAGGTATAAGGATAATAAAGACAAATATTTTAAATGAGATTGCGCATTCTTCATATTTTGTCACAGTTAAATGTATCTCAAAATAGCTATCCAAGAATAGACATGCTCCAAATCTCTTCACACTTTCAAAAATTTTAAAATTTTAGTAAAGGACATTAAAGTACCATAATCACCTAAAATACTGTTCTCACAATATATAAAATTATATATTTTATATATATATAAAAATATAAAATATTTTATATCCTTTTATATAAAATTATAATAAATTATCTTTCTTTATTTTACAGTTCTGACCTCATACAACAGCTAGGTTCTTTTAAATAAAATTCCTATGGCCACCAGCCTCTCCACCTCAAAGATCCTTGTTTCCTCAGTGGATTCCATCAGAGATGGAAAAACAAAAAAGTAATGCATGTGTACTTTGAGTTTCACTTTATCATTTCCTTAATTAATATAAATACTAACTTTCAGTTCAGCAAAACCAAGGAAAAAAGTTAGTATTATTGAGGATATAAGAGGTAGGTATTTAGTACAATGCAATGCAGTCACTGAACAGATTTGTTTACAAAAGGAGGGTTTTTCCTCACAATCCAAGTCCATTCTACTTGATCCTGCAGGAGAAAGTACAGAATATTTTCTTTTTTTTTTTTTTTTAATGGTCAAATCTGTGAATGGAAAGGACTGTTCTAGCCTGAAATTATCATTGGGGGAAACAATTTTGCTGCAGGAATGTAGGAGATGACATATCAGAAGTCAGCTCTGGTACCATGCCACAGAGTTGTGAACTGATGAATAAACTTAGAAGAAAAAACAAAAAAGTCAAGAACATTTTTTAAGGAGTAAAATGTACATTAGATGTGTAGGATTACATTTCAGAACAATATAAGAAAAAGACAAAATACTAAAATTGATTCTTTTGGATTGTGGGAGGAAAGTGGTCAAAAACTGTGTGCTGCTGTCACCTTGTTTACTGAGGATCGTCTGAGAGTACTAGATCCCACTAAATGCAAGCAGTAAAATATAAAAAGTAAACCTGGAACAACCCTATCTAGGCCATCTTTGGAATCCAAGATAGAGGTAGGTGACAACAAATCTAAAACATTTGTAAATGCCCAGAAGATAATTCCTCTAGAAAGGCACATGCTTTCTTCCAAACTAAGTTCTAAAACCAAGTGAAACAGATTCCTAAATAACGTTAAACTGTTCCCCTTTTTCATGGAAGTCCAAAAAAAAAAGAAAGAAAAAACATCTAATGCAGTCGGAAATCGTACACACAACTTTGTTGAAAGCAGACCACTGCTAAGTAAACCTTCAGAACCACTTTGTAAACAGCCAGAAACATCCAGTCAGTTTTCTGTAAACAGCTAAGTCACGCACCAGCAGAAGACAGCAGCCTTCTGTGGAAGGCTTTGGTTGATGTTTAACAGGGTTACATTTCAAACCAGCTAATAGTCACAGCTATTATCATTGCAGTTTGATTGCACAAGCCAGAAAATTCCTCAAAAAGTGGGCCACAGCCTGTTCTGCTTTGGAGATACTGTTAGGAAATAAATCAAAGAGAAAATCAATAGATCTCCTAAAATATGGCAGGCCAATTTATGCAAAGTCCCTTCTTAATCTTCATGAATAAGCAGAAAAGTTTTAGTTCACCTTAAGTTTACAAGTCTCAACCCAGTGCAACAGACATATATACAAGTATATATTACATCCTTGTTTTCTTCTTTCTACTCTATGCTTACTCCTCCATTAACATATTTTGAGAAGGAATTAAACTGATCATGTGAGTTGTTTCCTGCGCTTCAGCGCTTGAAACATTTAAAACTTGTATTTATTCAAAGCAACATTACATGTTTTATTGAAATAAATTCTCTTCTTAGTTTTAGTGATCCTTCTTAGTTTTCTTTATAAAGTGAATACATAACCATCACTCTCACAAAAATAAAATCTAGTTTAACTGCTTAAGTCTTTTCATCCTGTGTCTTTTATGGTACCTTAAAATAAACTAAATTACTGTAAAACAATCACAGTGTCACAACAACAAAGATCTGGCAGATTGACCACAGATCTAAGTTGATCTTACAAATTGCTTTGTGAAAGTTTTAAAACTTCCAAGCTCTTCTAGATTGAAAGGTAAATTAAAATTGTTAACAGAATGAGTACATTTGCATATTTTCTGTACATCATATGTTTTCTGCAGAAATAAATTCTCTATGGCTCATTCTCCCTCTCAGTGATATAAATGAAAAGTGACATTGTAGGACTTCTACACTAAGTACTTTTGAATGTTCATTTCTAGTCCCTACAGATGTAAGAGTAATAAATATTATGTAGTCTGATTATCCATTTTTATTTTGTAGTAATGATAATTATTTTTGATAGTATGTATAACCTAGCCCAATGTTGAGTTTAAATAGTCACCCAAATTCTTCTCTTTTTTTAAGAATTCAAAGTGGTTCTAGTTTTTCAAAACTTGAGAACTGGTAAAGAAATTGAAAAACTTTTATATATATATAATTACCACAATCCTGCATCACTAATGCAGGTTCCTAAGTAACTTCAATAAAGTACAGATCTAAAAAGAGGAAACTAATACTTTCAAATACCTGTAAGCTAGAGGACAAGCCGGACTAAAGTATTTAAGATACCTTAATATCTGTGATTAGCATGCAAAATATTTTAAGAATTTCTTTATGGAAAGGATTCTGAACACAGTTTCCCAGCCCTAAATTTGACAAATTTCTATAACACTCCAGATTTACTCAGAGTTGTCTGCTTTTTAAAAAATCCTACTATTATCTTATAATAAGTCTAAATCAAAAAGAGGTAATGTCACCAGGCAACTTGATAAAAATCCCTGGACAGATTAGGTAATTAAAAATTATTCTCCAATGGAAATAATATTGTTTGCATATCTGGATTGCTACTAGAAAAGGTAAAGGTTGATTTGCTATAGAATCACAGACTATGTTGAGTTGGAAGGGACCCACAAAGGTTATTGAAGCCCAGCTCCTGGCTCTGAACAGAACAGCCTGTTCCAGTGCCCAGTGTTCCTCTGGGTGAAGAATCTTTTTTTAATACCCAACCTAAACCTCCCCTTGTACTCAATTTCAATTTCCAGTCTTCCAGTTTCTCAATTTCCATTAGACACAGCATCAGGGTGTTCCCTCAGGTCCTGTCACTGTCACCACAGAGAAGAGATCAGTGCCTGCCCCTCTTCTTCCCCCCACAAGAAAGTTACAGACTGCAATGAGGTCTCCCCTCAGTCTCCTCAGCCTGAACAGACCAAGGGACCTCAGCTGCTTCTTTTATAGCTTTCCCCCTCAGGCCCTCTGCTGTCTTTGCAGACTGTCTTTGCTCTCTAATAGCCTGATGTATTTTTGATATGGAGGCCCCCATAACTGCACACAGCCTCGAGGTGAGGCTCCCCCAGTGCAGATCAGTGGGGCAATCCCCTCCCTTGCCCAGCTGTGCTGCTGTGTCTGATGCACCCCAGGACAGGGTTGGCCCTCCTGGCTGCCAGGGCACTGCTGGCTCATGTTCAATTTGCCCTCTACCAGGGCCCCAGGTCCCTTTGCACATCACTGCTCTCTAGCTCCTCATTTCCCAGTCTGTAGGTACAACCAGGGTTGTCCTATCCTAGGTGCAGAATCTGGCACTTGTCTGTCTTAAGCTCCATACAACCAGTGTTTGCCAGACCTCTGATTTAAGTTTTTGTTTAGTTTATTCTAAGTTATGAGTTATAAATAATAATAGCCTGATTTTTTTTTTGCTTTAAAAGGCAGAATTAGAAGAACATAACTAATCTAAACTTCTTACCTGAGCATTTTCAAAACCTTTTATGTCTTAGAGTCACAAAAGTCAATGTTTTTTTTATTTTATATAATCCTAGGGAAAGGGGAAGAGGCAGAGAGAGGATGTGAAAAACAGGCTGCACCTAATTTCTCTGGTTTTGCTTCCTTGCACCATTGGGTTTTGCTTGATGTATGCTAAAGGAAATAAACAAAAGCACACACCATAGTTTTTACTGAAGGTTTGCAATGACTGAATATCATCATTTCATATCATCATATCAAAGAACTCCATTAATTTGGTCAAACTCCTCTAAACTTTAGATGTTCCCAAACCTTAGTGTATTGGCAAAGATTTTTTTCCAGCAGAATATTAGTATCATGAGAGATAGCAAAGGGAGATGGACAGAGAGAAGGAAGTCTGATGGACCCTTTGACCTGAAGTGCTACCTGCTTATGATAGTCTGTGTTCAGCCTTTGCTTTAAAGACAAAATGTGAGAGAAAAACCCTATGGCCCAACTCTTGTCCTGTCTGGATTTGAAAGGAGATATCTATGGATGTGTTTTACTCCTTAAAACAAGAGAAAGAACTTTCACCTTTTGTCAATTGAGTGAAAACAACATGGAGGATGTGAAACTAAAGCTAAAAAGATTTTGGCAAAAATTCGCAGGAACAGTTATGGAACAAGGAAGGATGCAATATGAACTTTTCCAAAGTGCTTACAGAGGTTTTTAAATGTTGCTTCATTAAGCTGTTAGAAGAGTACCAGTAAAAAGCACTATCTACAAGAGACTGTTTTATCTTTAATGATATTTATTGTGCAATCATAAAATTATAAGATATGATGAGCTTTTGTCTACATAAGCTGATAGCATCTTTCTCATCTCAAAATAGGTGTTCATTGTTTTAACTTCCTATGGGGAAATGGCATTTCCTTACCTTGGCATGCTATATTTCATGATGTAACAATCCATCTCATTCCACTTATTATCTAATAATTGTTATCTAATTATCCTCATATTATCAAATTATCTAATTTTCCTCATCTACTGAAATTAGCCTGAAAACGTGATAAAAAAAAATAAACTTTCATAGTTACTGGATACTACTTAGCCACAGAGCTCACATAGCCTAGAGAAAGACACTGGAAGACACATGGTGAAAGCAAGAGATACATGATCTCAGCTCTCAGGGAGAACCACAGCAATTAAAGGAACCAGATTTGAGGCTGATGTGAAAAGAATGATGTTAGGTTTTTGTAGCACATTGGAAGTAAACATTTTGCTTCAGAGATACTGATGTAAAGATTTCAGTTTCAAGCAGAAGCAACTTTGGAAGTAAGAAAGAAAATGTTGGGGAAAAAATCTGCTTTCTATTGATTCATTAACAGAATTAATTAATTCATTTTTTTAATATATATATACATCTATACATATCTTCCCCTTTCCTCTGAAGAAGGAAAAAATAATAGGCCTTTACACATTGCTGAAACTCTTAAAAAAAAGTTGTGGAACTCAGTATACTTCGATTCTTATGGCTAGACATGTCATGGTTAGATGTTCAAGTGTCCACTGAGTTGAGGTTTTTTCCACAAATGATTCTACTCATGGGTCTCACAAATCTTATACCACAGCATTCTACTCAAGAAGCATCACCCATACCCCAAGTTTCAGGTTAATTTTCAGGAATCTGTATGAACTTAATAGCCTTGAGGGCATCTAAAGAGATCAGGTTTGACTGGATTTTTTTTTTTTTTTTATGTGGAGTATGAAATAACAGAAAAGATGCTGCTGGCATGGTTACTTTGATTAGAACAGAAAACAATAATAAAATGGGATAAATTGCTCCTTTTTAGTTTGATTTTGAAAGTAGACACTTATTTTAAATTAAGGGAATATAATTCTGCATTTTAAACATAAAAATTATTTTTCCTCAAGAAATTAAAGAATTTATGAGCTGAAAGGACCATTAGAAAGGTGAATTTAAACACTCCTTAATAAGTAAGGTAATAGATAAAACAATGGATAAAACAAGTTTTCTAGCAGAAAACTGAAAGGTAAAAGTAGGAGTAAAGAATTTCCTAACATGGAAGTTGGCCTTTTTTGTGCTTTAAACAATTCAGAAAGCTCAAAAAGAATCAGTGTTGACAGCATACAAAGGAAAGTATCCTTTAGGAAAGTATCCTCCTAAATCTTCACTATTTTTAGATTTAATTAAGCCAAGATAATTTCTGCAATACTTGCCTACCAAAGGAAAATCTGTCTGACGTGATAGGAAACATCTGATGAAATCTTTCCTTCTTAATGAATGTCAACATGTAACTGTAGTTTAATAAAGGACACTTGACAAGAGAAGGGCTCTATTTAAATAACCTGAACAAACTCTGATACAGTAAAGTAATATATGACTTGTGCAGAACTAAAAATTACATATGCCTTTTGATTTGTTCCTAGGGTATGGGTTCAAACTGTCTGAAATTGTTAATCTAAATGTTGAACTGAAATGCTCTCACATCTTCCCACATGATTCCTAATTTACATCAAGGCTGGAGAGTATTTCCAGCTGTTATTGATATGTTAATAGGACCACTGTGAATGCATATCATTTTTTACAGATATACATATAAAAAGAAGTATGGGTAATATTTCCAAGATAATTTCATCTAGCTCTGCAGTGACTTTTTTTGACTTTTTTTTTTTCTTTGAAAGTTGTACTCAATTTCCATTCTTCTTACTAGCAATGAAATTAAGTCACATTAGGTATGCCAGTGGCACCCAGCTAATATTTGCTTAAACACACACACTTGGATGGGAAAAGAAGGGTGGGAAAGTGCTGTGGAAGAGTCTCTAATAATCAGTATATATACATAGCAGGTATGAAGTCTCAATCACTCATCCTTCCACTTAAAATCATTTTCTTTATCTTCTTTCCCTGGTTCATGCAATGATCTCCAAGAGGGGGAAGTAAAACACAGTGCTGCCAGAATGCTGGATGTGTTGCTTCTAAATCATAATTTAAGCTGCCCATCAGATTTATTGAGCTACAACTTGTACAGTTTGCATGGGATAAAAAAACCTTACGGGTTAAAAACTCATTTTTGCAAATCTCAAATTATAAGTGTCTCATCAAGGAATTATTATTAGCCCGGGACTCCTTGTTACAGGGAGGGGGAAAAATGGAATAATCAAAGAAAAAGTATTATTATGGAAAAGTCTTCCAAAGCAGTACTTAAAATTGAGTCCACCCATTTACCAGTGTCTACACTTTACTTTTGGTGTTATCACACCGCTCCTTTCGTTAAGAGTATAAGTTGATGACTGCTTTCTTTTCTTCTCAAGGAGAGGCATGATGTTGGTTTTCTTCCTCTGCTCTAAGGTCCACATTATTTTGAGGCACTTTCTAGCATGCTCTACACTTTGCTCATGTCACTGGTTTACAATTCCACAGTACAATCAAATTCCCTATACACAGCATATTTTAACATATTAGATACTTCTCCCCTGTTCTCCTTGCTATCCCTAACACTGGTTTTGACCAGTCCCAAGGCTGCATTTCTGTGGTGACCAGTGACTGACCACATGGAGTGGTTCATAGCAACGAGGCCTCTCGTATAATTTAAAGGGCTTTACTGTCATTCCCTGTTCCCTCTACCCTACATTTTATTCCAGGGTCAAACATCGTTCATTCTATATAGAATAGCTTTATTATATTATTGCCTATTATTAGGCAAATTACATAACAAGAAGCACTATACCACAAAATTGCACAAAGCTAAGCAAAAAATAGAAGGAGCCATTCATGGTCATATTCTCATTAGGCAATTGCTGTAGCAGCTAAACAAACTAAAACAAACTTCCACGAAGATCAAGACAAGGTCCAGGCAGAGCCAGATAAACCTTGAGCTCTGCTGTCAGCTTAACACAAAGACCAGTGGCATTTTTCAAGTAACAGCAACTCCTGTATATGGGCCCACAAGGCTACATAACTGTACCATGGATAGTGGTGGGAATCTGAATCCATCGTGTTCTCCTGACTTCTGACAGACCTGTTCCAGACCACGTGCAATGTGAGTCACTTCTACTGATGTTGGTAATGTGGTGTTACCAATGCAGGCACAGATTATGACAGTCTCCAGTAGCAATTTTTTGAGCATGGCATCCAGGATTTGATGTCTGAAACCTCAGTCCTAAGTACAATAAGGATCAAAAATCTTTAGGCTTTATTTCACCATAGCAAAAATCAAAACATGAAAAAATAGAGGTTTCAATGTTGTGTCTATTAAATAAAAGATCAGTTAGAGCATCTTGAAAGTACACTGCAAACATTTATAATTTCATACTTATTAGAACTCTATTTAGACCCCACTGCAACAAGTTATACCTTCACAGGAAGGCAGAGGGAATAAAGCACATTCAACAATTGCTGTTGGAATTACAGCACCACCTAGTGTGCTGTGGAAGTGCTCCTAAGGGGTGCCTTTTTAATTTTTATTTATGTTTGCCTTTGGAATTGAAATCAAGTCATTATAATTTTGTTTTTCATAATTCTTGAAAATTGCTTCATAAACGTGCAGTCTGAGTTTAAGTGAGTTAATGGATTTTGACTCTATCAAAACATCACCAGAGGAAGTGTTACATTAATATTAAACTAATTCCCACTCCAGATGCCAAGAAAGTACTTATTTCATTTTCTAATGAAAGGATCTATGAGACCTTCTTTTCCTCTAACACTCTTTCCAAGGAAATGAACATAGTCCTTCAGGCATGGAAGGAGGAACCTGTCTGCAGAAACTAAGATGGTCCAGCAGTAGGACTGAGCACCTCATACACACCCAAACTTGGGCTCACCAGGTTTTCAGACTTCTCTAGAAGGACACCTTCTTTTCTCTAGTGATCCTGAGCATTAGGAGATACTATGGAATAAATGCTGCACCAAGCAATGGCTTGTTGGGTTTTTTCTACCCTGCAGAACAGAATATTCCTAGATAACCCTGGACACAATTTGATAATCATACTCGATAATGACAAATTACCTTTCCTAGTCTTTTTTTCTGTTTGCTGTGCATATACAAGGGGCAACAGTGAAAGGTTTGGGAAGGCTGGTTATTTATTTACATCCTTATCAAGATCAAAAAACAGTGCCAGAATTAAAAAGGAAGAACAGACACAGTGATTGAGCAAGCCTCTGAATTTTTACGTATTTGTGAAGTCACAGCTCACTTTTACCACCTGATTACTTTCAAATTTCAGATGAAGCTCTTGTCTGTTCTTCATGAGAATGAGCTGAAGAACTGGAAAAACTTCAGTCTTTTCAAGCATTCCATAACATATTTACTTATGTACTACTTAAAAACATTTAAAATTTTGGAAGTTAAAAAGACTCAATAAAACCTAATATGCAAAAGCAAATTTGAGGTGGTCTAGACTAACCTATACCATTGCTAAAATGGAGTAGGCATATCCCTGCACAAGACATTGCACTACTCTCTCATACAGTGAATTTATGGCTGGAGACAACTGACTGCTGTTCATAAAAAGGCTGCAAGAAGGAGTCATTATGCAGAACTTTGCTGCTGCTGTACATTGTTCAAACCCAAAGCTGAAGACAAAGGTAGTCTGGTTTCTAGATCAGAGGGTTTGCCTTGAAGAAGGACAAAGCCAGTTGCAAACATTAGGAACGACCTATCTTAGTGCAATCATCTTCTGACAAGAGCCTTTCCAGGAAACAACATATCCCCACAACTGATAAGCTGTGAGTGAGCTGTAAAGGGACCAGTCTCCTTCCCCTCTCTGGTAAAAGCATATCTGTGCTGAAAAGATTCAAATATTTAATGCACAAGTGACAGCCTGATTGTGTGACCTAACAAGAAAGACATTTCCCATGGGAAGCTCTGAGGTCTTGTTTTTGTTCACTGTGCCCCTCGTGCACTCATGTTCAGTGCCTCTGAGTAAATTTCTCCCAAGAATGGCTTATAAAGGAATGAGAAATGCAGTCACCTCTGTTCAATGGAATTTACTTCATCACAAAGCTGAAGATCTTCAACTTTCTTAAGAACAAACATATGTCATTTATTAAATCTTAAATAAATAAAGAACAAAGGCAGCCCAAATATATAAGGGAGAATTGCAAACCTGACTGTAACAGCATTCATCATAATCAGCTTTACCTAAATTACTTATTTTTCATCAGGGATCATAAATTTCTGGAGCAGCACTATTCCACCACTGTTAAATTCTTTAATGCAAAGCTTTTTATGCATTTCCAAAATTTATATTGGCAAGACAGAATTGTCCTGAACTTCATAACCTAGCAGGAACACAGAATGGGAATTATAATAGTACTTGTAATTCAAATTTAAGAAAGGATTCTAACAAGTTCATAAAGAGTTGCTCTAGAGGCTTTTTCTTGGGTGAGACATCCAGCACGTCAAAGAGATGTAATAAAATACAAAACCAAATTCTAATTAAATGTTGTTCTTAGCAACAAAACAGAAGCATGTATTATATATGAAGAGTAGTGTCTACTCACATCTGGCTTCACTTACACACAGTACCTGTGGGAGCTGACTGGAGATGTCTCCCAGCTCTGTAGACAGTGACATGGCAGCTGGGCTTTACCTGAGCTACCTCTGTAGAGACACTGGAGAACACTGAAAGCAGGTGTTTTGTCTTACCCATTTTAGATTGAGATTAGTTGTGCCATAGGATGCCTATTTATCTATTCTGCCTATAAATGAACCCAGATGACTAATTCTGATTATAATATTTGTATTATGGTTGTCCATAATTGGTCAGTTATATCCCAAACCAACTGTCTTTACTAGTAGCACCGTTCCTACAACAGAAATAATATTTTTTGTGTCTTGAATGTATGCCTGACCACATCTGTGGCTTGGGTGCAAAATATCTTAACCATAACTTTTACCTTATACATTATTAGTGTGACTTAGGAATACCAGCTCGGATCTGTAGTGGCAACTGTTGATAGCAGTATTATTTCTACAGGTTTTTTTTTTTTTTTTCCTGGGTATGGGTGACTGGAAACTCTTCACAGTATGCTGTCCTGACATTCCTATGGGCATATTTCTTTTGTGCTATTGTGATTCATTTAAAGAATCACAGGGCAAATTAAACAGCAGTATCTTGCTCTCATTAAAATATAACTAGTTTGTTAAAAAATATATGTATAAAGGTTAAGAGATCAATTTACTTCAAGAGTCTGTCAGTATTGAATCTTTGAGTCTCCAAATATTTTAGAACTACTGTGTTAGAACATGAGGGAATATTGGGGGAAAAAAGAACAGGAAAAGACACAACCCAACAGCACAAAGTCAATGGGAAATTGGGATGAAAATCTGTTTTGGGAAATGGAATGAAAATCTTCTGTATGTTTAAAATCTGACAAATGCAAGGGTTCAGAACAGCAATATTTCAAATATAATCATGTTTAGAAAAAAATGGCTTAAAAGATAGAAATTATCTTAAATATTTTAAGATATAATTTTTATTTTATCTACATTTATATCCAAATTTTACTTCAATTTAGGATTTGGAGAGAAGAAATTGTCGTAAGTACTAAGTAGGCGAAGAAGGCCAGTTGTCAGAAGCTGGCAGGCAACAGTTCATAAATAATGACAAAATATCTTTCACTGAATACATGATGTAGGAATTGTTGCAATGTAGAAAGAATGGATCAATAAAAAGAAATTGGAAATAGTTATTTAAATTAACATGTCTGGAGACTATGCAACGACATAAAAGGTGGAACAAGACCAAAGCCTAATATTATACTATAACTTTTTTTTAAATTTCACTAATATTTGACTCATGGCAAGCACCAGATAAAGAAAAGCAATCAAAGAAAATTGAAGTACAGACTGAAAACGGTTGTACAACCAAAATTAAATTTAGCCACAATTTTTTATCAAGCATAAATGAGATGCATGCAGACAATACCCCTCGGAGAACATACTCATCGAAAAAGACAGAAGACAAAAACAAAGAAACTGACGTGAAGTGCTAGATAACATTTAGAATTATTTGGTACGATAAAATAGTCTCTCAAGTTAAAAGCAAATTATATCCTCCAAGGAAACAGGTCTTCCTATTTATGTCATCATATGGCATGAAATCAAATTTTTTTCCATGGAACCAGGAGTACAAAGACAGACTTGACAGTTCAGAAACTTGGCAATATTCAACAGTGGTGTAGTAAAGTGGCATATTTTAAGAACAGCTAAGGCCCCAATTTTTTTCAGTTGTATTCATTAAAGATAAATTAACCATGAAATGCAATTTAAAACCCCCTTTCTGTGAGCCTTTCTTTCACCAGAAGACGTGCCTAGTCTTTGAATTTGACCTTAACATTTCTAGGGGAACAAATAAAGTTTTAAGAGATACCATAATTCCTTGCATACTATTAAAGATATTTGACTTAAAAAAATTAATTTCTTTTAAACTATTCTTCAGTTCCTCACAGATATAAGTCAGGAAAGCAACCTTCTCAAACAGAAAGATGATACACTGAATTGCACTGAAATACAGTTAGTACTTTGCAGCAGTGTTCGTTGCCAAAACCCGCTTTGTTTGTCCAGTCATCATTCAATGGTTTTGCTAATAATTGCTGTAATTATTAACATAGCTTTCTCAGTTCTCATAGGAAGTTCAGTATGTGAAATTCTTAGAGTTCTTTAATAACATCTTTAATAACATCCTGCAGATTTCTGCAGGAAAGTTACATCAAGACAACCTCACCTAGGCTGTAAATTTGCCATCCTCCAATTTACCAGCACTCAACAACTCAGAAAATAGTTTTTCTTAGAAGACAATATGAATAAAATAAAACTGTGAAACACCAGTATAAAAAAACTTGAAGCCCTTCTTCCTCATTTTCTCTTTGAGAACAAAATGTTGGGGAAGCTCCCTGATGTAAATGTCTACTCTAAATGCCCTTACTTTGTATACATGTGATAAAGCAAAGTAGAACTACAAGCAAAAAGTTAAATTCTAAATGAAATCACATCATACAATTATTTACTCATTAGTTTACCACTAATGAATTTACCACTGCTAAAAGAGGCCTTAAAATTACAATTCACTACTTGTTCACCTACCACTTTCTCCATCTTAGCACCAGGTTTTTGCTAATGCCTTTGAACTTTGACCTCTTTGTGATTTAACACCATGACATTTTCTCTAGTTAGTACTTGCTCTGCCTTGATTTGACCTCACAGTGATCTCAGTCAAATTCTGAGAGCTCCAAGTTACCTAATATAGAGTATTTTAAATGCCTGCTCCATTTTACCTTCCATCCCTTACATATCTTTCTATTGAATCATTTGATAAAGTCTTCATTCTTATGACTAATATGTTCATCCAGGTCAGGTCTACAAGAATGGATCCCACAAATAAATAAGGAGAATCAGACAGTAGCATAGGAATGAGAAGTCTGTGGGTAGTATTTAAATTCCTTGCAGATGTCTCTTTTCCTAGTGTATCCATATGTGTGTCTTATGACTTCCTGTCTTAGAAGACAAAAAGCCAGCCTGGTTGCCTTAGGGACAGCTGAGTGTCAACAAAAATGGAACATGCTACAGGGAATTTACAGGAAAAACACACTTAATAAAAGTGTTCATTGCCAATAGCCCACCCCTATAAACATATGCTGGCAACTGAAGATGTAATTGTCTTTACAATACAACCTATTTTTAACCTGAAGCCCTCTTTTTTAAAACTGTGTAGCTGCACTGATGAAAGATGGATCATCTTTGAAGGTGTGCTGAGTACCTGCTGAAACATGATTCTATTTGACATTGTGGTCACTACTACATAAAAGAAGCTAAATACTGACTTTTAAATAAAGCCTGAAAATATATTAGTGGAAGGTGTATTTGACTTTCTGGACTTGTGAACTGCTGTGAAAATTTTCACTAGGGCATATTACAGTTTCATAAAAAATAAGAAAATGAAAAAAATTCAAGAATACTATTGCAATCATGTATTACAAGAATAACACTCAAATCAAGCTTATTAAAAATGAAATCAAGAAGCAGCAAAAAACCCAAACCAAAATATTAACTCGAAACAGCAATCCAATAATGAATCAAAACTGAGAGGATTCTTGTCAATCACTAACCTCATAAATATGAGGAACACAACTTTATTCCCAATATCTTAAGTGAAATCTGTAAGGGATGCTATTTACCAAATGATTTATTCTTTAGAATAAATATGTCAAGAAGTTCAGTCCTTTTCTAGTGGTTGATTGCCCACAAAAAGTTTTCAGATTACTGACCTAGGGCATCTCTCTTTCAGCTACTAATTAATTAAGAATCAAAAAATATCACAGAACTTTAAAGAAAAAAAAGAAAAGAAAGAAAAACTGTATCTTGAGTAAGAAGAAAATATGACACTAAGAATGTTAAACTACTGTAAAATAATTTGATCAACTTGCAGGAAAGATTCTCAGCTGAGGGAGAAGCTACAGATTTTACCATTTGCTCAAAAGATTCTGTCTTGCCAATCTCATCTGGGTTGAAAATAAATCAGAGGGTCTCAGACCATGGCTTGTAATCAGCCAAATGTAAAAGAAGGCAACAGTTCCAGCTGAAACAGAAATAAAGTAAAAATACTAATGATATCCTACAGTTATATCAACCCATATCCACCCACAGATCTGCTGTAGGAATTGAAAAGAAAATCTTTCTAAAAAGCAGAAAAGAAAGTAAACAAGCCCCTTCAATGAAACAAATTGCATCTGTCATTCTGAGTATTTCAGAGGTTATGGCTTTTGAAGGGTAAAAAGCAACTGCCTGTAAACAGTCTTCTGCAATGTCTCAAAGGAGAATGGGTGGCAGTACGTTGCAGTCGTCCCTTCTGTACCAAACCTGTGAAAATTGCAATTTGAAATTGAGAGCTGTTTGTGGCTACTAAGATGCAGTAGCCACAAGCAAGAAAGTAATTTCCAGCTCTAAAAATGCTGACTGAGAGGAGAGGAACCAGAAAGAGAGATGTATTCTAATCTACCTGAAATATTCAGCTTAATTCAAGGTGTAATGTTTCAATGCAATTTTTGTTTTAATTTGTGCCCTTTTCTTCCTTTATTCTTAGTGTTAGTTGACTCCTAAACTGGAAATGGACATTTCAAAATAATAATAATAAAAAAACCTACCGTTTTATCCCAAGAATATGATGAAAAGCAACATTTGCATTTTGTATTTTAGTTTCCTTCTTTAAAACAGTCACATCATTTGCTTAAAATTATCCTTACAAAATGTTAAAGAGCAATCCTTTTTATATAGTTCTACATATTAGAGAGTCTAGTTCTTCTGTCAGAAGCCATAAGGAGACAGGAAAATGACCACTACAAATTAAACCCCACTGCAAATTTAAATAGATTTAATTCTGCTCTAAATATTTAATTCTTTTTGCCATTAAAGTCTAGTTATTAAGTAATAGCTGATATTTATTAGTAATTGATTGGACTGATTTAAGGACATTTGCCATTTAATTTTCCCCTCAAGAAAATATCTACACATGCTGGAAAGAATGGGTCCAGCTATTTGTCATAATTTTTCATAAGCCCATAAGGGATAAAAGTTGATTAATATTTGGTTACACCCATTTTTACAAAGAGGATCTAGAACATTCAGTAATCAAGGATTTTTTTTTTGCCGTTTCCTTCTACCCTGATAAACTACCACAGGCTACATTTCAGATGACACCCACATGCTTACTTCTCAAGTAGACTCAGACGTACTGTCATTTAAAAATTATCAGAAAAAAATTATTAAAAGTGGAAATACATCTTTGTTTTATACTCTTACTGCTGAAAATGTAAAAAGAATACATCTGAAAGCCTTACAGATCACTTTTCATTAATTCTAATCCCAAAAAATGAATGGATATTTTTCATGAAGTTCAATTTCTTGCTGAATTGCAAGCTTGCTATTATACAAGCGCAGATATGCATTTTTAAGTGCATCTGATATTTGAGCTGTAACAAAACAATGCTTTTTTCTGCAACTCAGAAGGAAGTAACATGATGAAAAAAACCCAGACCAGTCTTTGAAAAAGTTTTTGCTTAAAGGATTTTAATATTTTATACATAGTTTTATGATCCATAAAACCTTTTTAATGGCAAATTTTCTCAATTTTTAGCTTAAACTATACCCCTACTTCTGATCTGTACCTTACCACACAACTTCTCCCTGTCAGTCTTGCCTGTTTATCTACTGAGCCATAATTTGCTCTGTCTCTTCTTCAAATGAGTTTCAGCACCAGATGCCCACACAAGCCAAAGAGAATCTCCCCATTCCACATGGAGATATCAACAACATTGACATTCCAATCTAGAGTCTTGTATGATGTCTTCAGTGCTGTAATAAGCACCATTAATGGAAAACATCAATTTGCACCAAGTAACTCTTTAGTTTACTGATTTGTGTACCCTCCCTAAGTGTAAATACCTGCTCGTGGCTGTGCTGTGAAAAGGTTAATAGAAGTTTGCTTCTTTTTACTGTTAAATGCAGAATTCAACGGGAGACTGTCCCAAGTGTTATTACTACTGGTACACATCTATTTAAGTAGAAGGCACATTACACCCCGTGAGACCAATATCTCAGGGGAAAATTTCCAGTCAAGCATGAAGTATTTAGCATTTCCTCATAACTGAACTCATCTAGTCAATCCATTGAAAACATCCAAGAGAAAAAAGTCTCAATTTACCAACCTGGGCTTGCAATTGACAGAGGAATGCCACACCCATTTCCTTTCTTATTTATTTATTTTTTGAGCACTAAACACCCCACCCTCTAATTCCCAGAAAAAGAATTTGACAATAGACCTTTCAAACTCCATAGATGTTTTACAGATATATAGAGCCAGCAGTGTGCATTTATCATTACCTAAAATTTCTCAATTTATTTATGGATGAAGTTGGTTAACACCCTAATGGGGATTGAGCAGCACAATTCAAATGTCACAATAGCCAAAGACAGCTGCCAAGTTCCAATGCAGTATTCCAGAGCCAAGATTATTCTAAAATTATTTTCTATTATAGTGCAAACTAATTATATATATAACAACCACATCCAATTTCAATGTAAAAATTGATCTGTTTTGTGAATCTGAAGCTTTTAAATTGCTTTGCTTAAATTTGAATCAAATTAAAATATACAAAAGCATATTTTTCCTATTATCATTCAGATGCCTCTCTGCAGGTTCAATCCCCATAAGGGCCATTCACCTACGAGTTGAACTTGATGATCCTTTTGGGCACCTTGCAACTCAGAATATTCTATAACTTCAGTAATTAATAGCAAATTTTGTCTATTAAACAATCTTTTAATCTCTGTTGAAAAATTTTCTGAAACCACAAAATATTTCAGCATTGTAATGCTTTGTAATTTTTACAATGTTATTATCAAAGAAAAACCATTAGTTTAATAGAATAGGTGGTGCCAATTTACTTTTCGTGTTAAGCCATGAGGCTATTCATAAGAATAGCAAGTGGTGCTTTTGTCAGTCAGAACTGCTTTTCTTGTCTCTGATTAGAGGTTTCATAAAAATATAAAAGGGCAAAGGTATTACTTTTTGTTCAGACATAAGAAAGAACAAGTGCTAACTGAAAATGTGCATTGAAACAAGCTTGCATTAGGAAGTTTTGCTTTGACATTCTTGATATGGAGATATGTGTGTACATGCGTTTGAGACATGTGAGGAGGAAAACCAGCCCTTCATCTTTACCCTAACAGCCTCTCAAACCCTGAAAGATATCCACGCAAAGAGTCTTTTATCAGTACATCTGGAAGTGAGCAGGAAGCTCCAGCCCACTGGAGCTCCACCTATTGCTTGTTTGACAGCCATGGGTTAATGTGTGAGCAAGCAGACAATGGGCAAACATGACAGGGTCATCATTAATGCAGATAAATGAAATCTGACAAAACACAGGATTTTGCAGGGCTGCTAATGAAGGCTCTCAGGAAGCAATGGAAGGAAGACATGCACTATACAATGCTCTTTCTCTACTTTAAAATGTCTTGCAACAGGATTGAAATTTTAGACCAAACAATATGCAGGTGAACTCCCTTCAGCCACTGAGGACAAGAGAATATGACATCCCATTTCCTTCTACTCTCACAAGTAAAATCCACAGCTCAGTTCCTGAGGGTAGAGGTCTAGAGGGATACAAAGGAAATGAAAAGAGATCTCAGCCAATTTAGTTACTAAGTCTTAGTTTCCCTTAGAATTATGCTTAATACCATCAGTGTAACCAGTGTAGTATTCTCTGGAACTGTCTCATTCAGAAACACAACCTTAAAAAAAAAAAAAGTCAGAACTCTCCCTGCCCCAACCCTGCAATGACACACAAAACACCCAACCAAACATAACCCAAAGAACTCATCCAGAACTGAGGAAACTCTTTCTCACTGTTTCAGGAGCCGTCATGTTACAGAGTAGCTTATCTAACTTCAGTGACAAGTGCCTTTAAATAGCTGCTCCAATATTGCTCAGCGGGGAAAAGGCAGCAAAAAATTGTCAAGAAAAAAAGGTGTTCAATAAATCACTTATAAAAACCCAGGATGAAGGGTATTTAGTTATCTGCATACATAATAATCAAAGAATACTTGGCATGTGAGTTAGACTCCTATGACTTCAAGAAAAGTTCATGAGCCAGTCAAGTGTAGTCAGTGATTTCCAATGATACCTACATGTTCTACAGCAACAATATTTTGGTATGGGTTTTTTTTTTCTCTGATAATAATACTGTATAGAAGATTAAAAAAAAAAAAAAATAAACTCCCACAAGGGTGCAAAACATGACTAAGTATTTGTCTAACAAGTCACTGATACCAGAATAGCATAGAGCTTATGTATATTTCAGATGGGTTAAAAATATTGTAGAATACACAGAACTGTAAAGAAAAATTTACACATAAGTTAAAGTACATAGAATAATATGTACTGTACATACATTTGTTATATGCATTTATTTACATTAGTACATTTACTTCAATGAATTTTGGTTGTTTTAACATTTGTTTTCCTTTTACATTTGTAAACCAAAGTAACTAGAAAAATCAAACATTAACAACTACTTCAGTATATGGAAGGTGTTGCAGTGAAAGACCCTAATGAAATAAAGGAGACCAAGGTGAATCTGAACTGAAATTAGAAATTAGTTACTGCAGTTAAAGTTGGTCTATTGGTCCTATATATTCTATGAAAACCTACAAGAAAAGAAAATACTAACAGAAGAAGCAGAAAATTGTCAGTTTTAACACCACAGAAATATACATATGAGCCTAAGTACACAATACTATGCATTACACATACTGAATATTTTATATAGTATATGCATAATACAGCAATTTCAGAAAGGGAGCACAAACAAAGGAAGAGAGAAAGCATTGACAAGGATCCACCAATTAATTAAAAGCCTAACATTTTTAGAGCAAAACTAAGTTAGGAAGACTATAATGCACCCATCCGAACTCACAGCTTCACTGCTGAACAAACAGTGAAGTCTAGATCAACGCTTAGGCAACATTACATATAGGTATTTCTGTTCTGTGCAGTTTCCAGATTTTATTTCCTGAAAATTCATTGCTTTCCTTGTGATCTGTGGTTTCATAACTGCTTTATTGGTATGCTTTTCTTTTATTTCCATTTATATTTGTTGACCTAGAAAAACAACTGATTACATGCCACTTTGGAGGAGTAAGTGACTAAATACTCATTTTCTCTTGAAAAATGTTGAAGACTGAGGTTTTTTTTTAATCTGACATAGTCTTGCACTCTTTTAGACTGATTTTTCTGTACTTGTTCATACTTGATCATATACAAGTTTCAGCTTTCATCTATTAGTCTCTGCCTGATCAGGCATTAGAAGACACAGATGGTTTTGATTAAATGATAACTTAAAAAATAAGGCTGATTTATACTGAAACTTTATAAAAACTAATTGTTTTCTTATTTTATGTAATAAATTCAGCCTTGATAAATGCCAACTCACAGCTGGTTGTAAAACAGAAACATCAAGACAAAATATATATGTCTTATAAAAGGCACAAGCAGTGGGGTTTTGTATAAGAGTACCTTTTTTAATACAAATTTAACAATTCTATGAAAATTAT
This sequence comes from Cisticola juncidis, assembly GCA_013400215.1. NCBI lineage: Eukaryota > Metazoa > Chordata > Aves > Passeriformes > Cisticolidae > Cisticola > Cisticola juncidis. The sequence continues at coordinate 51,981 of VXBR01012230.1, read as the reverse complement.
TAGTTTTTCTCACAAAGATTATTAAAAAATAATTCTAATTTTTATAGAATTGGAGTGGAAAAAAGTTTAAAATTTTTCATATGATTAATATAAGAAAACATTTGGAAGCATACATCTGAACATTCAAACATGCTTTGTACTTCTGCCACTTCTATACTTTTGCTGCTTCTTTGCTAAGAGAAGTGACTGAAGAAAGCCTCTCTTCTGTAGAAAGCCACAAGACAAACCCACAGTAATCAACTCTGTCAACTGAGAAGTACCAGTGGTGTTCTCACATAAAATGAGGTTTCTCTATTACAATTGTAAGCCACAAAATTATTCGTATTGCTTCTGGGAACCTTCTAGAACAGACTGATGAACTTGGCCTAGTCTCCTTTCCAGATGCTGCCAGTGTTACTTTGCTCCTGGCGGGACAGTTACTGAAACTGAGTGCAATTTTACAAAGTTATTATTTACTGATTTCCAGTTTACTCAGAACTTCAGCAACAACTTCAGCTAGAGATGAGCTTGAGTAAGGGACAACATGGAAAAAAAGCAATTAAAAAAAAAAAAAAAAGAGGAAAAAAACCCCATCACATTACATGAAGGAAAAGATTGCACTCTTCAAAGGAGAATGAGAGGAAATGCTAACAGACTGAGACAAAGCATCTCCAAAAAATAATTTGCAGTCCAAATCCTTTGACAAGTTCTGTTATGTTCAGTTTCATAAAATTATTCTTAAGCACTGGTAAGGATCTCAGTATTGAATCCAAATAAAATAAAAGCTAGATATCTAAATAGATATCTAAGCTACCAAGAAAATGCTGGCTGACTGCTGTTGTGGTGACAAGTATTTGCCAGGTACATATGAAAACTTGCATAAAAGTTTAGGGTTTAAAATTGTCTTCACAAATCTGTCTTAAAAGCTGTGTCTGACCAATATTCACTCACTACTTCACTGCTTTGGGAAAGAAAAATTATTTCTGTGTTCTGAGAATGCAGTATATTAACGATTATGTCTATGCATCTTTTCAGGGCTACTCAGACATTTCTTAAGTTTAGCAAACTTAGTAGCTCAGCTACTTTATCTTCTTGTTTTGAAAGGCCACTAGGACAAGAAATTACATTGGTAAATTACTGCTCACTTATTCTGCTATTAACATAGAATTAAATTTTTCCATTTTGGAAAATTCAACCCCACGTTTATTGGTTTAGGGGCTCCTACATTCAGGATCCTTCATCTCCATCTGTATTTATGAGCAATTCTCTACTCTGCTCTGTTCATTCACAATTTTTACTGCCCTTTCCAAATGCAGGTTCTGGCTGCAGCTGGGAAACAGAAGACAATACCAATACAACACAGTACTATTGCTCAGGTACTACTACTAATCTCTATAAAAAGGATACCTAGAGTAACAATTAATTATTCATGCAGGCAAGCATTGCTCTCTGTTGCAACAAGTCTCTGCTTTGTTTCTGAGGCACTGCCAACTACACAGTGTCCAGGAAACAGGACACAGATTCTGAGTGTCTCTGTGCTGATCTGGGGAGTGGTGAGGTCTTAAACTCCACAGTGATTTCTGAGCCCTTTTGCCATTCTCTGCCCTGCACTTCACAGTTGAGCGGAAGCTGCAGGTAATTCCAGCCAGCTTTCTCATCCGTGACCACAGAAACCAAGGAGGAATTCTAGACCCTCTATCCCATAAAGAAGGGTTTAATGTCACAAGCAGATATCAAGGATGCTGGAAGTCTATTTGAGTTGAGATCACAAAAAGAGTAGCACATCTATAATGCATGTTTTGGAGCACATAGCCAAGACTTCCAAATTTCTGTATGCAGTTAGCACTGATTAGAACAAGAGTTGAAAAAAAAAAAAAAAAAAAACAGGAAAAGCCTTTTTCATTTCGTCATGATTCAAATTACTAAATTTAAGAAAAATGTCTATGTACATTAATTCAGATACTCCTCTTCAATCCAGCTAGGCCTTTACAATACAGACAAACTGTAGGATTTTAGACTACATAAAGATTACCAACAGCTTAGGTGGTTGTTTACACAAGGGAAAAATAAAGTGCACACAAAATGTTGATATGGGTTCATAATTATAGAGGAAAAAATTATGATGATTAGGATATCCTGCCTCCACCCTATCACATAATTCTGCTTGCCTACCTAAACAAATAAAGTGTTGTATGATTTATAGTTCTCAGTGCTAATTAGCCTTCTCTTCACGTTTCCTTTCAAACTCCAAAAACTGTTTTAAAACATTTTAAAATTCATTATTGTTTGATTGTCTAGAGATATAGAGTGAAAGAACACTGTGTAAACTTTGGAAGTAGGAAAGTGTGTCAATGATTTAAAATGCTATATCAGCCAGAGACTTGTTAAATATTCAAATACTTTTTTAAGGGTGTAGACAAAATGTTTCATGTAAACTGTTCTGAAATGTTTACAAGTGTCATCTCATCTGGTCAAAATACAATGAAAAACATTTGTAAGGGTGTGTGTGACAGAGATAGGGAGTTGTAAAAATGCAGTTCTTAAATAAATTATATTTTAATTGATGTTAATTTGACAACACTTAATATGCTTATGACAATTTAAAAATTTTTAATTGGTCTGATTTAAGATCAGATTCCCAGACTGCCTGGATTGTAAGGAAAGAGGGAAATGAATTACTTTAATATGAAGCTTTAGGGATAAGTGTTGATAAAAAAGTTTCCCTGCAGTAGAGTCATTTGTGTTTCTGGCTTTTTCACCATCTGTCCCAAGAGCCAGAATATTCATGGTGATTTTTAGAAGCAGGCTGAAGAGCCAGGGGTTTTGCAACAGGATGTTATGCTTCAAAAGTTTCTCAAAATCGTTTTCTTGGTAGCTAGTGACAACATGGGCATGGAATATGTGTCCACCAAAATATCACCTGTTCTTTTTGTTAATGGTGAGTTGGTAGTAAATTCTTCATAAAACAACATTTAGTTGTTCTCCAGGATGAATAAAGTTACCACCTATTCCTACAGAATAGTGAAAGAAATTCCTCAGAAAACTTATGAAATTTTCACCTTAAAAAACACATTTCTGTCTCTTATAAAACACAGTAATTTGTAAAGGTTAAGGTCAGAAGCAAATTAAATCAATTGAACAATTTAACCCTGTCTAGAGACTTTACTGTTCTCTTTACAATTATTTTAGTCATTTGCTACACACATTCAATGTGTAGAGAAGATTTAACAGACCCAACTCCAACCCACCCCATCAAATTCAGACTATACAGTATCATGATTTCCAAACTGCTGTTTGGATATAAAAGGCAGGAAGGTAATTTTCAGCATCTACTCAAGTGCAAGATGTTAACACATTTCAGTACTAGGTAAAAGAATATCAGAGATAGACGTCATGAGTATCCTGATGTCCTGACAAAAATAATTTCTTTCAAACTATTCAGCACTTCTTAGCCTGAATAGCAGCTTATATCACATAGAAGTGATGTTAATTCAAGCTCCAGTTCAATTACTACAACTATTTCACATTACATAATTCTTGAATTTCTGAAGGAATCTCCTGTGAACCCAAACCCTTTCGATCCAGTAACATACTAGCTCAGTTTTTATACTTTAACTTGCAATTCCAGGGCTGCTAAATTTAGATCCAGTTTCTGAAGTTAAAATTTCAAATTGAAGCCTTATATTTATCACCTAATAGAAGTGTACTTTGAATATTCTAGGCTTTTTTGTCATTTGAAAAAGAAAACTGTCCTAAAAATCCATTCAGCTTCAACAGTGCAAAATGATAGAAAATTAATCTTTCTCTGTCTCAAAAAACTTCTGCCCTTGTTATAATTTCAAAGAGGATAGCAGTGTCTTTCTGGGTGTGATATAAAAACCAACCTTACATTTTACATGCAATGTCCCTAGCATCATTATATACAACTGTGAAATTTTCAGGAAGCAATATAGGGTCATGTAAATTGGTTTTTTACTACTACACTAATAAGGTTTTTGACCTGTTATCTAAAGGAGAAAGAGCTCTCTAGCTGAATACTGACTACCTAGTACTTCATAACCTGCAAAGATGGATGATTACAATCATCTTGGGCATAAACCAAAACTAATTATTGCTTTGAATATTCGAGGAAACCACTACAGAAGAGTGGTTAACTAGAAATAAGACTTAGCTCTTCCTGGTTTTTTTATCATTATGGCTATCCACATCACCATTTAGGCAGGACACTGCCAAAGCATTTAATAATGCAGGTACATCCTAATCAAAGACATAGTGTGAACAAAACATTAAAAGAAATTAAAATTATTTAATCACTAAAATGAGAGTTTCTGTCCAATAGAGCAGTGTAGATGTTTCAGGTCTGGTGATTTGATTATCTTTCCTGTCTTTCTGGCCTTAATTCAAAAATTTATTATCTCAGTATCAGATGAAATAAATCTGAAGGGGAATAGATGTACTCCTAAATTTGGTTTGTTTTGGCATAGTTTTCAATAAAAGACTTTAATTTAAGTATCATGTAATTTGATATAACAAGTTGCAATTACTGCACAAAACATGGCATCATTTTCACTCATTAAATCCAGGCAGTAACTTTTGCTGTTTTTCATATAGCCAGAGGTTCTTTTCTTCCCCTGTGAATTTGGTTCCTAATCATTCAGTTATTAATGAAAATAAAATTACTATAGAATTCACAGTTTCTGAAAACGTCTAATTTAGCCTATATTAAGCATTTTATTTTACAAAAAACAGAGGATTTTAGTTTGCACTGTTTTTAGAAGGTAAAAACAAAGCTAGTTCCAGAAAAAATTGCAATTTAAAGTGCTATAATAAAATTAGATAATAATTTAAAAATACCTATTTTAAAAACAGTATAAAACAGTTCAATTTAGGTATAATCTAGGAGATCTAATAAAATAAATATTTTAGTATCAAGGACTGAACATGACTGTGACAAGCAGATAACAACCTACAAAAACAAATGTTAGTGACATGGTTTTCTGAAACTTTACTAATAAAACAATTGCAAAATGAATTTATGAAAAATCTTACTACAAAGAACACAAGAGTTACTTGTCTACTTCTCATTTGATGCAAAAGGAAAATCCAAGGAAAAAAAAGTGCTTTGTTTCTACTATTTTATCCAAACAATGAATTTTGACTACTTTTCTGCTTTGGAAAACAGATTCTTATCTAAGAATGCTGAGACCTTTAAAGGATCTCATGCTTTAGAACAGTAAACTAATAGATAGCATGTTTTCCATGGTCCTGATGTCATAATAATCCTTATTGCTTAAATCCACAAACATTATTTTGTCTGAAGCCCTACCAGTCTTACCAAGGATTGCTGTCACGGCTAGGTAGAAAATGTAATACCACTTTTCTGCTTCCAACACTATGGATAACAATACACTTTTATTTGGAAAAAAAAAAAAAAAGCTTTTTCTGGACTCCCTGCATTCATGTTTTTAAAATATTTCACTTGTGCTGAACAATGAAAAGGAACAGGCAATATTTTAGGTTTTATTGATTGACATAATTTTAGCTTGTGTTCTTCTCACTAGCAGCAAGAAGCATTAGAGTGAAAACACTGTAAACCAAGACTGAAAGGACTAAAATTCATGGGAACAAGCTGGAACAAGAAGCACTGTTCAGCCAACATAACATCCTTCAAATACATCAGAGCAGATGCTTTTGAGATTTTTTTATAAAATTTGGATGATCCTAGAATAAAGAAAAAAACTGTAATATAATTTTTTGGAAGATTGTAAAGAAGAGATAAGCCAACAAGATTTCAGTCCCAAAAAAAGTGGCTACTAGTTCTGTGAACAACAAAACACTAGAACTGTCTAGGGGTGCTGAAGTTCTTTGCTCAGACAGATTTTAAATACTCATCAGGGAAGACATACATACATGATACTTTGGGGTAAGAAAGCACATTAAACTGCTGACATACTCTGAAGGCCTAATTTCTGTGTCATTCTATGGTTTCTGTTACAGAAGAAATTCTTCTAAAAATAAAGACTGCTTCTGACTCAGTTGCAAGAAGCAGAATAACATGTTTTACTGGTCACCAAAACAATAACTCTAATTTAATGCCGTAAAATTTATTTGGGTTCAGTCATGGAAGTTGATTTATCAGATTGTTTTTCTAGTCTAGTATCATGTGTCCATTTGCACAATTTCAAACACAAACTCGTTACAGCAATACAATTTGTTGAGAGGGCCTCTAAGTCTGGTGATATTTACATATATCTTCTGGAGATATACCTTTTGGAGAATACAGTCCAGAGGAAAAGAAGAGTATCAAAGCATCTTCTATCTATATAGACTCCTGCTGCTAAGAGATGACCTCTCTTTCTCTCAGTGAGCAGACAAATGCTATTTTTTTTTAACATACTTCGATTTAATATCTTCTCTGAAACAATATTTCACAGAAAAAAATCAAAACAAAAGTTTTATTTTACTTCTGTTAATTACTGACTGAAAATTTAAACAGCATTAAAACCATACAGCAAGTCCTCTATTATTTAAAAGAATCAACATAGATTTTTGTCTGGAAATGTTAAGTTTAACAGTATGCATCTACAAGTTGCAATTACAAGAGGAATAAAAACATTATATGACTGTGAAATTACTTCCAAGTTTCATACTATAAAACAAGAAAATTCAAAGTAAAATTTACCCTGTAAAGTAATGTAAGTACATAAAGGGAAAAAAATACACAATAGAGCACTGAAATAACTTCTGGAGAATGTTCACACAACTCTTCCATACTGCATTTACATTACAGTGTGTTTTTACTTCATTTTCTATTGTCTAAAAGTATTTTCCTCTTTTTGCTTTACTTGATACTAGTGGAAGCTCCTAAATGTCCATATATCTCACAGAATAGATCATAAATAAATTTGACAGAGTCAAAAAGAAACTGAAAACATTTGAATCCTATAGAAAATTGTATCCAACAGAAGGTGGTAATATTTATCTCTACAAACCCATCTGTTGTTGAAAAAATAAAACCTTTTATATTCCTGAAATAGAACCAGACCTATGTACAGGCTAAATGCCATTGGCAGAACACAGTAAAGCTCAGAAAGAGTTAAGAATGGCATTAACATTAATGTAAGTAAAAATGTTATGTATTACAAAAGGCAATCCAAGTATTTCCACAAGTTTATGGAGGATCAGAAATTCATATTAAAACGATTATTACATGTGATCTACAAGTGCAAGCTTCTATATTGAAACCTATTTGCCATATCATTCAATGTGATTTTTCATAATGAATATTATGCAATATATATGCTGTTGATATTAAGAAGTGTTATGTCTAAATTTTCCTTACTTTCCACTACCACAGTAGTGGATGCACTGACTGGAGACTCATAGTCTTATTCAAGATTATTGAATCAGTGGCAAACTGTTCTTGGATTACCAATGTAAACAACAGGACTAGTTCTAAGATCTCTTCCAAAATTTAAAATTAAAGCCTTAATTTTATATCACTATCCTCAACCTTTACAACACTACCAATGACTTTAAAATATCTCTTACAAGATGAAACATAAAACATCTGTTGAAAACACTTTGAGAACATGAAAGAAAACATTTTTTTCAAGTTTTTAATTTTTAATATAGAACAGGTTACCTAAAAAATCCTTGAGAGATTTTCATAGGACCAAACTATACATTTCTCCCATGTTCAATACATGTTTTTTCCATTAAATCAGTGTTTGGTATTGTAATTTGTCTTTAAACAGTGGTTACAGAGATAACATTAAAAGTTGCCATGTAACAAATGAGATTTCCTCTTATTGTGAGGAAGAAAACACTCCGTCTTAGTCACAGTCAGTGGAGAAGAGGGGGGGAGCAGAGTCACAAGCCTGTTTCTTTATTTAGTTGTGGTTGCCAAATTGGACCACATTCACATTCATCAAGTATTTGAAGCAAGACCCTTTCTCAAATTGTTTCAAGTGCTTAATTTTTTGAGGATAGTTTAATTACAAGAGAGGCAGATAAATGCTGAAAATTAATTGCAGCTTTGAATTGAAAACTCCACTTTAAAATAACAACAACTTTCAAAAACTTCTAAAACTTCTGAAAACAGGACATTGTATTAATTTAGAAACAAATTTTTAATGTTATACATAGTCCTAAAAGTTCATCCAGAAAAGATATCATTTTAGTAATTTACACTATATTTATATATTCTAAAGAGAAACCCCCATCACACTCAATGTTACAAATATTAGCACTGGAATGTTTCACTGATTGAAGAAAATTTACAAACTAATATTGATTCAGCTTACAAAAAAAAGGCTTCAAATTCTCTGTTTCCTTCACTACGTCAATTGAAATTTTCATAAGGAATAAAAAATCAACCTAAAGCTCATAGGACAGTAGCAAGGCTACACTTAGCTATAACCATCCACTTAAGAATTTGACAGAATTATACTAAAAAGAAATGTGCTGGGGAAAATGAAACATCATTAGTTGTTGAAACTCGCACTTTCAAGTTCACTTCTAATTCAAGTTATAAATGTTGCTACTTTCATTCTGAGTATCCTCATTGCCAAATAAACACACCAGGGCTTGTTAACAAAAGAGACAGTGTCCACTACAAACCTCCTCATCTATCACCTCCTATTATTTCCTGATTTATCTAAGCAGTACCCTACCTGCAGCTGCTTTCAAAGGTAAGAAATCTGCACCCCTTCCTGTTAAGAAGGCTCACAAATAGTCAAGACCCTTTTCCGTCAGCTTGCCTGCAATTGCTCTGCTCTTAAACCGAAATTTGCAAACTGATGTTTGATTGTGAATAAAGAATTTTGTGCCAAAACACTGGTAGAAAGATGTGGTAATTTTTATCAGTTGGAGTCATAAAGGCAGCAGCTCCTCCAAGATCATTTAACTCACATAGCTGTATTGTTTTATAGTTGCATCACATACATTTCTAAAACAGACTACCAACATTTTCAGAAGGGAAACCAACTGTCATTAAACCAACTGTCTTTATATTCCTGGAGCCAAATTACTTTTTAGCTTCTGTTTGTAAATTGCTTATGCTGTCTATTTTGGCCAGCGAGAGGCTGCAAAGCAGTACCATACATAAATATCTAATGTACTATCAAAAGCTCCAAAACTCATTTTTTCTGATGACCCAGCAGAGAGGAAACAACAACAACAACAACAACAACAACAACAACAAAAAAAAAAAAAAAAAAAAAAAAAAAAAAAAAAAAAAAAAAAAAAAAAAAAAAAGGGAAAAAAAGATCATCTACCACTCTGTTTGACTCAGATGAGTCAACGCTTTCAAAGTTTTGTTTTCCCCAGCTCCTGCCAGGCCTTCACTCTGAAGGGTCAGCTTTGACTTCTGGAGTACCTTTTAGGAAAAGCCAAGCCTTGGGTAAGGGCAAGGGGGCTATGAAGCTTTGGTTATTCACAGTCAGGAGATGACAAAGAAATCCTGATGAAAACAGTTTCCTTAGCTACCTCATCCATACAGTTCTGAAAAATACCTTCCTGCTCAAGTACCTGCATGTGATATTGTCATATTGAGAATATTATTGTTAATGTTTTTGGAGAATTTTTTAAATGAAATTGACATTATATATATATATCCATCTATTTCATATGATCCACACAAAATTTGAATTACACTACACACAGCAGTGTGTATATTTTTTGCCTGAGTTTCAGTCCTTTATTATTTCTAACAACCAGAAAAAAACCCTTCAAAGTTTCCTTCAACTGGACAGCCTGCTGTTTTCTTTGGAATCAGATTCAAAAGACATCCCTTGGCACATAACCCATGACAAACTCTGTCTAATCCATCAACAAGGAAACACAAATGAAAATGAAGCCCTACTGTCCTTACCACTGCACTGTGACACCTGCAGGTTAGAACCTGAGGATGGTCTATTACACTCCCTGTGCATCCATTTAAACAAAATGAGAGGCTGCCTCTGACTTAAGAAAATACGTGAGGCAGGCAAAAATATATTTCTAAACCTTGAGAAGCATCAATTTTCCTGTAAATACAATCCCAATATTGTATAGGTACATTATGATAGGATTTTTTACAGTTGAGATTTTTCTATTACTTAGATCAAACCCTATTTTACTGGGTCTGTCTAGCAGAAAAAATGCAGAAGAGGATGTACAGTATTAAATCACAAACAAGTGCCAATGAGCCTTGTTCTCAAACTTGTGGGAATGATTTGTGTTGTTACATATGCTTCACAGTATGGATTTTTGCACACTTCTAACCTTTTATATGAGAAGATCTGGGGAAAAAACCCAATGATTTTATCACGAAAATCCTGAATTTGTTTATCATCAGTTGAGCTGGGTTTTGCTCCTGCAACTGACAGGCAATTTTCTTCAACATTACAAATATTTGTCAAGTGAGCTTTGTGTTTCATCCGTTAAATTTTGATAATACCTCTGTTTCCAGAATTTATGCCCTAAACTGGAAAAAAAATACACAGGATGAAGATCTTATTTTTTAATATATAAAAATCTACTTTATTTTACCACAGCCTTGATCTGAGTATATTAATATCCATTTATACACCAACACAGGATAAACTTGGACATATTTGCCCATGAACAAATAACTGAGGCCTATGCAGTAAGAATGAGTAAGCTTTTTTAATAAATAGCATTGGGTGTGTCAGGAGACCCAACACAGGACATCAAAGGTTTTATACATAAAATGTAGACAGATGTAAACTTATGTATCCTATGAAGAGAGGCCTTGTTCTAGCACCTCAGACTTCCAAATCTGGCACATTTGAAGACTATTGTCAGTTTTTCCTAATGCCTCATTATAAACCATAGCAACACACTTACATACATACTTCCTGCTTTTAGTTTTAAAAATCTTTCATGTTCAAAATTTCTGGGTATATCTCTATTCTATCTGCAAATTATTTGCATTTTCCCCTTCTTCAATTTTGTTAAATATATTTTCTTTGCAATAGTTTTCCCAGATTTTCTCTCCTTCTAGTGCTGATAGTTTAAGAAGTCATTTCAGTGCAAGGTACCTAAGTTATCAGATGTGACAAGTTCTCACACATTCACTTGTCTTGCTGATTTTTCAGCTTTACCACCCTAACTAGAGCACCTGGTCTTTGATACTTTGATACTTAAACATTAAATGATCTGGTTAAAAGAACCTACCAAAAAGCAGGTAAGGGACAGGACACAGCCAAGAACAAGCAGAGATGGGGATAAAAAAAAAAAAAAAAAAGATGTAACCTGCACAAACTCGTCTTCTGGTTGAAAACTGAATTACATCTCAGAATTAAAAAACTGATTCTATATCAGAAAATATTTATTAAGAACCAAAACTGTAAACTTTACTTCTATAATCACAATAACCAATGTTATGCACATTTTTTTTTTCTGGTGGAGGGTATAAACATTTGGACTCAAATATTTCTCTGTCACTTTTTTCCTGTATTGAATAACAAATATCTTAGATGTAATAAAAGAAACACATTGATAACATTTTGCTTAAAGAAGTGACCAAGGTAATGGCAGAGATAAAAAGTAACAAATCCCAGTCTCAGACAACAGTTGACATGGCTCAGGTTATTATAGAAATGACCAGCATCAGAAAGAAACAGAAAGGAGGGCAGGAGAAAAAAAACAGCTTATTGGTATCATTACTAAACCAGTGAAATCCAAGTATTTTGGATTTATGGCAAAATTTAGATTCTATTAAGCATGAAGTAACATTTTCCTGCTTAATAGAATCTAAGTTTTGCCATACCACAAAACCCTCCTTCTGGTATATAAGGTTTCAAGTTATAGCTGTGGATCATATCAGAGAAGAAAAAAATATTATCTTCCTTTAATAGATACCTTGTAGTTCCTTGAGTTTTAGGAGAACAGTAGATATTTTAAAAGAAACTATCTGAAAAATTTCTTCTTCTAGCCACTGGGAAGCAAAGGTATTTTATCTTAGCTCATTTTTATGTGCTTCAGGTGTCTGATCCCAGCTGAACACTGTGCCTGCAGCCAAGTGTGCACAATCAATAACCTCAAGGGTAACAGTTACATGCACCACAGGTGGAGATTTGTCTGATACACAATTGTCACAGGTGAAATTATTCCACTGATTAAATCAATTTTATTTTGCAAATAATAAGAATTTGATAGAGAATACACACACCACTTCTGATTTTTTTTGACAGTTATAACAACTTTTTTTTTGTCTTTCATTTAAAAAAAATTTCTTTACTTTTTCTGAGAAGCCATCCTGTAAGTTACTTACAGAAACATATTCCAAACCCCACTAATTAGTTTTGTGTTTCTGGAACATTAGCTTTTATCTCTTTGGTTTTAATGCCTCTTGTCCTCACAGATCTCTTAAATTTTATTTAATTTGCCCAGCAGTCTTTAATGAATGTATTTTTTAATCTTAAATACCCATTCAGAAGTTGGTAAAACTATTCCAGTAGTAGCTGCAGCAGTTACATATGCAACAACTACCATCATTAATAGCTGAATTTTAAGATATACATATTGCAATTCAGAAGGTTCTGCTCTAACCTGAATTCTCTGGAGGTCCCCCCAAAGTTACTGCTTACCTCTACAATCACCCATTTTTCTTATTAAATTACATTTGCCTCTGAACACTGCAACAGAGACCAGGAACCAAGGATAAATTTGGACTAGTATTTCAAACACCTCTCATTCAAGATTACTTTGTTCCAAAGTTTGAAAGTGTTTGAATTACCTTCATATAAAATGAAAGTACAATCACTATGACTGTTTTGGTGCCTGTGTTTGTTTTACACTAAATCCAAACCGACTGACAGAATTAATCTTGGCTTATGTGTATGTATATTCATTAAATAAGAAATAAAGTATACCCTATGTATATTTCAGTTGGCAAATAACAATTTTCACCTAAACATAGTGAAGTTTCTGGGGAGATCATCAGTTAGTTCAAAAGCTTTCAATGTTTTTGCAGCTGACACTATTTCTGTCTACCCACGTAAAGAAATTTCCCATATCAAGGGATTTTCAGACTTGGCACAAGAAAACAGGGCTTACATTAATTTCTATACTAGGGGTCATTCTCCCTCTGTACAAGGACCATAAATCTATAGATTTTAAGCTACAATATAACATCAAAATTCTAACATCCTTACAAAAACAGAATGCAGAAGCTTTTAATTGACATACACTCCAGTGGGATGACCCCAGCCAGCAGCTGAACTCCCATCCAGTGATTTGATTACTCACTCCAGCAGGATGGGGAGAGAGTTGGAAGAAAAAAAATGTGAGAAAAACTCATGGGTGAAGATACAGACAGTTTAAAAAGTAACAGAAACCAAAACCTAATAAAAAAGCCCCAAGTGATGTAAAGGCAATCACTCACCACAGGCAGAGACGCTGTCCAGCCTGCCCTACAGCCTGCCCTACACCTTGGAAGAGCTGTTGCTGCCAATTTTATTGCTGAGCATGATGTCATATGGAGTGGAATAGCTCTTTGGTCAGCTCAGATCAGCTGTCCTAGTGCTGCTCCCTCCCAGCTTCTTGCCCACCCTCAACCCACTGCCTGTGGGGACAAGGTGAGAAGCAGAGGCAGCCCTCCTACTTTGCGCAAGAACAAGCGATAGCAGAAGTATCGGTGATATCAGCACAGTTTTGGTCACAATCTAGAACATAGCACCATATGGGCTGCATGAGATAAGTTAATTCCACCCCATGAGACTCCACACAAACACTAAGAATGAAGAAAAGGTGTGTTAACTACAACAAGAATTAAAAAGGCATGAGTTTAGAAAATCGACATGACAGTATGTTTGTCTGAATATTCATAGAATCAGTAGTAGAATATTGGGCTAGAGTGGGACCTCCCACATGGTTTGAAATTTAGTTACAAGTTCCTAAAAAAACTAATTTGTTATTGATACACCTACAAGAATCGGGTCATTTAAGAAAATCAGGTGTTCTAAAGGTAGCACATTTAAGCAGGCTCAACTCAGGCCTTTTCTGAAAGCTGGCCTGGAAGATATCACTTGGGTCTTGTTAATAAGAAAATTAGTTAAAATGGCAGTTAAGAGCTGTGATGCAAATGAATCAAGTCCTAACATAAAGCTACCCCAGTGGAATGTTTAAATCAGCCATAGGATTAGTTTACTTTGTTTCCAAGGACATTTGTATACTTCATCAAAGGAAGTTCTTATAATGCACAATCATTTTTATTTTAAAATGTAAAGCCTATAAAAAGTTAATGACTAGCAGCAGGAAAAGAGCACACAATACAAACCTCCTGACCCACCAGTAACTTCTATAATGAGTTACAACTACTACCTTCTGCAGATGTCAGTAAGAGTTTACTCTTCATAGTCTTTCACCCCAAAGCAGTGCCCAAATACATATGCAGAACAAAAGGGGATTATTTTAGTGGATGTGCAACAGGCAGTGAAATCTGAAAGACCCTGAGCCACCTGAAACCACCCATAATGTCATTCTGGTAAGATCTAGCCTGCTCCTCAACTTACAACAGGTTTGGGGAAAGAACCTTGGCTTTGTCAAAGCAAGAAAAGCAAAGCTGTGTCACAGTAAATAAAATGTAAAGTTATGTCTCCATGAAAAAAAAAAAAAAGTAATTTGTCAATAGAACTCAGATTTTTCAGAAAAAAATGTCTTGAAAGTAAACTGGTTTTGGCTACTACTGTCCCTAACATTACAAGCAACCACTCCTGATCAACTGTGTGTCAGGTTTCTTCCTGATTCTTGAATATAACAGAACATATGCAAGCACAGCTGGCTCCTGACAGAAGACTGAGCAGGTTCTACACCAAGCTGAGAAGGCAGGGAGCATCAGGAAGGACACAATCAGCCAAGCTAACAGAAGGGACAAAGGTACACTCAGCCGCTGAACGTACCACTGCTTTCGTCACAATCAGAAACCATAACCACGGTTCGGCAGAAACTGCAAACCCATGACAGCTACAAGACCACTAAAATATGCTTTTTATCTTAGAGATGAAAATCTTTAGAAAGTAAGTAACTTTGTATCGGTCTTGAAACACCAAGTAATGAATACAGAACTGCATAATTGGTAGATGCCCATGCTTTTCTTTTACGTGGATTTTCATGAGAAGGTTTTGAATTAGATTTGATAAAACTAAACATGTCAAATAAAGCTGTAAATTTGCTGACCAGCAAGGATGACTACTGAAATACACACTAGAACAAACTTACAATATTTCTCATCAGACTTCAAAAAACACAATTCTAACAATTAAAATATCAAGCCACAAGTGCAAACAGGCCTCAGGTCAGCACAAAGGCTCTAACTGTCCCTAAGCTTCAACAGCTAACTCCAGGACCTCTTGCATAACTTAGAAGTACCAAAATCATTGAGTTATACAACCCTTTTTGCTGAATAGCTTCAGCTTGTCTCCTAGCATGGGGTGCAACCCACAGGAAACAGGAGTGAGGCTCAGACAAGGTCAGTAGCAAGACCCCAGTGGGCTGGAACAAAACAGAATACCATGATTTCATCCTTTTTTGTTCCAGAAGCCAAGCATGAGAATGCCATTCATTGCTCTTCTCTAGGTCTTTCCCCACAATTATCAAGAAGCGAATAAAGAAAGGGATTTTATTTATCTAATCATTACCTATGATTTTTTAAAGTACCCATTTAGGGGATTAGTCTGTTCCATTTCAGTTTAGCACTAGAATCGTCAGCTTGCTTAAAGCATATAAATAGACACTTTTTTCTTTCTTAAATTTAAGCAGGAATAGGTATGACAAAATAACATCCGAAAACAATGTTAGGGACAGAAATGGATATACTGTATAACCAAGGCATTTTGATTTCGAAGTACACTTGGGCAGAAAAATCTATATCTCAGTAGTTCTTATGGCACACTTCTATGGAGCATCCAAGTAAAAAATATCAAGTAATTAATTATGCCATGGCAGAAGAAAGTGTATATCATTCATCTTCAGCTGGAGGTGGCAACTCTTCCTCTCCCACTCGATCTCCTTCTTACTGGAAAGGAAATATCTCAGCCTACTGTCTTTCTTCTGTGATTCTCTCACTTAGATTTACTTAATTATCACTTAACCTCTTATCAGAAACAGCATAATCATTCCTATGGAAGGTATTTGTCATTATTCGCAATCTCTCTGTATAGGTGATCCGTTATATAACTTCATACAATCATCTTAGCCCTATCCATTTTCTACTGTATTTTTTGCCTTTTTACAGAAAATAATATCACCCATTTGCTGGAAAAATAGAGAGGAGAAAGTTTACTTGCATTATCTGAAAAAAAAAATCTTCATGAAAGGATGTTAGAATACCACTATTGCAACATAACTTATACAACTTTTAATTCATGCTTGTCAAGATCTAGTAGTCTTGGTCGTTGTCTTAATCACCCTCCTCAACTGCTTGCAAGCTACCTTAGCTTCCCACTTTCAAAAGAGACCCTTGCCCAAAATTCCACCCCATTCACACTCGTAATTAAACAAATGGCAACTTTCTTGCCATTATTAGGTCAATACGGAGCTGTAGGCACACAAATCTTGGTAGAGCTCTCTGAGCTAGGTCAGGTTTGTGAATGATTCCTCAGTAGGCACACACTTACAGAAAGAAGTTATTATCAGGCAGAAATAACATCTATGAAGCACACAATAGCTGATAATTTTCACATAATAATAGTTCTTCTACTGCCAGGATGTCTTGGCTGGCATCTCTGGGAAATATCAAGTAATTTTTTTTGTTAAAATCCTTTAACATCAGGATATTGCAGTGCAGGATGGTAATACAAAACACAGTCACTCTGAACACACATCTGGTGCCAGAAAGTGAAAAGTCTTCCAAAGGCTTGGCATGAAAAAAAAGTGTATTATTTTAAAAATGGGGGAAAAAAAACTATTCTGCTTTTCTACAGAAATGATTCAATTTTATTTAGTTTTTCACTTTTTTCTGTAAGACTTACTGACAAGTAACCCTACAACACTCTCATAGTTAATAAATAAATAAAGAGAAAATTCAAAAGTTTTTGTAAGAAAAAGAGGAGGGAAAAAACAGATATCTTTATTCAACAAAAGCCAAGAAGCAGTCCATGCTAGCTGACTTCCAGCTGCTCTAATTATGAATTATGTGTCACCCAGAGCACTGATTTATTAGAACTAGATTTATTGCAAGCAACTAAGACTGTGTTTTCCACTTCAAATACGGCCCCAAACATTTACAAGGACACAGTCTACAAATGTGTTTATTAATCCACTTATTTCAACATGCCATAATAAAAGTGCTCTATTGTTACTTCCAGAGTCATAACATTTTCTGTTAAACTTGCAAAAGCAGACAGCTTCAGGCTGTAGCCAAAAACCCAGAACTCCTTGTTGATTTACCTGACTTTTCCATCCAAGTTCATGAGAAAAAAAAAACACAGGCCAAAGGGACATCTAGTCAAGCACCTCCCTTTTCTCAGAACAAACAAAATGACTGGGAAAAGTAAAGAAATAATGTAAGTACATAGCAATATCTTTCCTAAATACTCTCCCAATCTCCAGATAACTTGAAACTTTGTGACTTCTGAACCAGAGGAAGCCATCTTTGCCTTTGATTTTTCTTGAGTGAACTTAGTCAGCCTTTCAGACTACACAATTTTTTATAATAAAAGCAGTTTACAGATAGCTCAAAAAAATCACAATATTGTACTGGTAATTTTTTAGTTTGTTTCTTTTAACCTTGGTACTGATACAAGTATTACTATTTTTAGATTTCATGTTACTTAGAATAAATTGGATGATTTGTTACTACAAAAGTACTGTTTAATTAAAAAAAAAAAAAACAGTCATAGTGTACCAGTTGTAATATATAATAATCTTTTTATAAACAAAAATAGGGGAATTGAAATGCTGGTTTAATTGCAGTACTTCCAACTCTTGTTCATCAAGATGTCTTTGGCAAGAGCTCTTCTATGTCTTACTTTACCCTCCCTGTTACAAAACCTTTGGATGAATAACCATATCCTTTCAAATAAAGTAACAATCCAAATAAATCAGCAGTAAAACACATCTGTGCATGCACACACACTAGAATTTTGATGTAGGACACAACACACTAAAAATATTTTTCTGTTTTCTTTTGCCTTGCGTACTTTCTAGAATTATTGACTGTAGCTCATACATGCTTACTACTTACTATTCAGTGCATGAAAAACAAGTCATGAAAGTGTTATTTCTAAAAAAACATTATTTGAAGGTGGCCCATGGTGCACAAGTGAAGACTGAGTGTGTGTATACATACATACATACATACATATATATGTATGTATATATATGTATATGTATATTTGGCTTTTATCAGTCACACAGCAAAGCACTTCTGTCAATGAGAAAACGGATCTCACTTGAACGCCTTCCCCTTTCCAGCCCCTCTCTCTCCACAGCAGAGGGCAGCTACAGAAGACACCATTCCACCACTTCCAGCAACAGAGGAGCTTTTGAAGACAGAACTATTGACGTCACTGAACCAGGCCTCACAGCTAGCCTCTGGAAAAAAGAAAACAACATTCTTACTCTGTAAACTGGACAACATTTATTTCTAAGAACAAAGCACACCCATTGAGAGTAAGAGAAAGAAAGGGGTTGCTTTCACAGTCAAAACTCCTGAAAGGAAAACACAGCTGCACCTGCAAGTTTTCTTTACTGCAGCACAAGCATTGCCCTACACTTTCTTAAGGACTGCCTAAAAGCCAAATGTGTAAAAATAAGCTGAATTCTTGTGCCCTTGTGCATGAGGAAGAACAATGCCGCCATTGCTTTTTTTTTTTTTTTTTTTAAGGGTAAAACTGATGCAAATGATCCAGGGTGCTGTTGCTATTCCAATGTCTTTTGGTTCCAGTCAGGTGAAAAAACACAGGCAACAGAAAAGGATCCTGACTAAAGTGAGTTGTTTAGAAATTATTACAAGTACTCTCTGTCTGCAACAGGGTAAAAGGTGAGTACAATACAGATATGTCCCTCTGTGCTGAGCCATACTCCCTGCAGCATGTAGCCAGATCATGTACTTTGCCTAAAAGCTTCTTGGCAAACCATCTGAGATTGATTTAGATTCCTCTAGTCTCTGCAGGAGACTCAGCCACAAAGGTATAATGATGTAAAGGGTTCAAATTCTGCCTAGAGAAGGGAATGACTTTAAAAGTCAAGTCAGATAAAAGAAAAAAAAAATCACACCAGATGTTGTAAACATTCATGTCAAAGTGTCTGAGGCAAGAAGCAGGTAAATTCAGAAAAAATTGCTATATTCAGAAACTATTTCTGCACAATCTAAGCTGTAATGAAATTCCATTATTTCCCGTCAGAATCCTTAAGCAAAGAAATAACACAGTTACCACCTGCCCTCCTGAAATGCAGGAGGACCTTGCAAGTCTGAGCTCTCTTACACCAGCAAAGTTACCCAAGCCAAATGCATGTCATGTGTTCTGGATCAACAGATACAAACACAGCTGACAGGATGAATTTGAAGTTTGGATAGCATGAAGTTTACACCTGCACTTGGGTCTGGTTAAAACTTTTCTGCAGTTGCTTTGTAGAATGGTGCATTTCAAAGGCAGCTAGGATTTTAAGAAAAAGTTAGGCTCACTTGTGTTCCCCATGGGTGGTCCTCCTCCTCCTCAGGCTGACACAGCATGCTAAAATTCAGTAGATTGTGTGATTTCATTCTCCCACCTCACCCCCTCCCTGAACATTTTTCTCTTTTACCACCTTCTCCTCTTTTTTCCTCCATTCTCTCCTGCCCCCAAATCAGCTGTATCCGGCTATAAACATAAATTCTTACAAACAGTGTACATTGCTCAGTGTATATTGTAAGCTCTCTGTGTTCCTACTGGCTGCTATTCCAAGAGCAAGCCAAATCACTTAATTTAAGAATTACAACATCTGCATTTGTATACTGAAGCACTTTCTAAAAAAGATAAAGCAGGAGTCCAAATTCTGAGCTCACTGATGCCACTGAATAATTTCACTGATGTTAAAAAGAGTTAGTACAAACTTTTCTCTGGTATCACAGAGATCAGGATTTCACCATTGGCTTTAGTTATGTGCTGATATTTTCTTCAAACAGATGTGGAGAAAGGGAAAATAATTAGTGCTTGCATTCCAAATATTTGATCCTTGTGAATGCTCAAGGCACATCTTTATTGTGCCTTAATTTCTACGAAGAACTGCATCTTATTTCTCCATTCTCAAAGCTACATCTTTAATAGATAGGAAATTGCATGAATATCTCCCCACACTGGCCTTTTCAGTTTACAAGAATAGTATTTACAATTCAAAAGAATAGCAGGAAATGTCTAATAGACTTAGCACTTGGTCTCTAGGAAACGAGAAATACCATGCTAATCACTGAAGGCTGCACCTTAACTATATTAACGTGATTAAAGAAGCATGAGAAAGTGTACTTTTCTGTGGGCAGTAGTATTCTCAACAGAAAAACTACAGACTTTAAAAGAAAAGTATAGATATATGAAATATTTGTTCTTATCAGTTGTAAGCATATGGGTAAATCATCTTCTGTTGCAGACATAAAAAAGATCAGTAAGCTTTTCTTGTACAATTTTTTTTAGAATTGTCCTAGACATATTGAAGATGTTTACGATCATTTTTTAGGAAAGATTTTCCATATCAAATATATACCTTTCAGGTAAAACAAAATAAAATTTAAATAAACAAAACAAAACAAAAAAAAAATTACTGCAAAAGTTGCTAACATTAATGTTGTGAATTGTAAGCAATCAGACAAATGGTGCTCCACAATTGTTTGTTCATTTGTTTTTTAAAAAGCAGTAAGCTTGGTTTGCAGGATGAAGATTCTGAAAATTATTTTAATTCTAAACAAAATTACAATTTTTAAAAAAGTATCTTAATAACAAATATATAAATTTTAAAGTAATGTAGCAAAAAATGTTAAATTCCAGCCCCACAAATCCAGGTCAAAACTAAAGCCCTGATCAGATGCTGTCATTTTCATGTACTTTTCCCAATATTAATATGTATTTGACCAAATTAGTGCTGGAAATTTTCCTTTGCAGTTTAATTTTCTTCTGCTTGCTCCTAGTGGTGCATACAGGACAGCATTAGCCTTCTCTAGATTCTAGTATTGAGTTAATATAAACAGAAAATATAATCCTCAGTCTGAATGAGAAGTGGAAAACTTTGTCATTTACTTGCTTTAGAAACAAGGTAATGAAATAGGTTTTTTTTTAATTTAAGACACAAAAACTCACTGAAGAACAGGTGCATAGAGAAGGCCCTCCTAACAACACAGGCATGCCATGGTTAGAGGGTCAGGCTATTTAATCATCAATTTTGCAGGAAAAACTATGGAAAAAAATAGAAAATAATGCAAATTCACACTGATAGATAACATGATATAAAAGTTAACTATTTAACACTAAAGGTAACAACAACTACAATCATAGTCTCTTCTGTGAGTTTTCCAGAAAATAATTCAAATGTATGAACAGTGCATTTGATAATCGTGTTGTAGGCACTGATGACACAGGTATTATCAATATATCTGATGGATCTACAAACCAAAACTACCTCTTTGCTCCTGCACAGATTCATGGCTGCATGAAGTAAAGTATGTGGCAGGGAGGACTTGACAGTACTTCCACAGAATCTCCTGATGTTGGTATGTTTGTTTATCTTCAGGTCTCCAAAAGTGAGACACAGACCACATTGTTTCTTTCGTCAGTCTCTGTGTGACCCTCTTGGGAGATTCAAGATTCTTCCTTGACTCCCCTTAAAGTGCACAAGGTATGCAGGGGGAAAAGCTGATGCAATTAGCAGTTCCAAGCAAGAGCCCCTGCATAAGGATGGAAGTTCTGCCCCTTAACAAGTGTATTTTTAAGAAGTCTCTTCATGGGTACAGTACATGAATAAATAATCCTAATTCCTAACTACACTGTAAAATGCATATTCTTGGCATGCTTACTCTACTATAAATGAGATTCAAGTTAGCACTCAGAAGGTAGGTCCTATTATACATGTTAAGACAACTATGCAAATATATTTACATATTAGAGTAATTATAAAAACCACTGACTTCTTAAATAAAGCAGTAAGTTTTGAGCTGGTTATCTGCTTTATTCCTAGCTTACACAAAAAAGAATGGAACGGAGTCAGGTACCAAACCTTACCTTCAAAAAATAACACATTACAGCACTACTAGACTTTAGAAAAATTCTGCCAGCTTTAAAGCATCCCTTGCCTTCTGGAAAGAAATTCAACTCACGCTAGACCATAAATGCAATAATATTCTAAATCATGGCATTTATAATTTTGATTCTTGCTAGAGAATAATATTTAACACTTGGATTTGTGATTATCATTACAAAGAGAGAGGTCTGAGCAATAAATTGTAACAAAAAAAACCCCAATGTTTATCTTGATTATCCTTTGCAATGAAAGTTTGAAGCTAAAATGTCTTGAGCAAAATACATCAGGTTTCTTTATGACGGAAGTACCAAGAAACACTACTATTCTGTTCTTATATATCATTTTTTGACCAAGGGATCTCAAAATACTTTAAAGAAAAGGAAGGAAATGTCATTAAGCCATTTTACAGGTAGATAAATTTCAGAGATTTCAATTTTTCTCTGCCTATTTCACATCCTCCTATGCAAGAAGAAACAATGGACACTATATTTAGAGGCAGCTTCCAAACTGTAGTCTGTGAGAATTCAGTAACTCACACAACCATATTCAAGAGTGGTTTTAGGATGCCCTTTAAACTTGTGCATTGATCCTGAAGTGCTAAACTTGGACAGCTGTTAACTGGGCCCCAAAGTCTTGCAAGGCAGTGGCCATCTGTGTATGCTCCCATGTACTGTGAAGTGCCAAGATATAGAAAATTAGATCCTAACACTCTAATATTTAAGGCCTACCCATTAAGAACTGTTACCCAACTTAGACTGAAGCTAAGCTCTTCTCTCTGTGGAAGTACTTCTTACCTCAAAGTGTCTTCCTTTTACAAATAAACAGCAAAATTCAAAGTCATAAAAAATAATGAAAAATAAATATTCCAATTTAGTCCAATAATTTTGTTTTACTTTAACTGAAATGTTGATTAAAAATGGGTGTGAACTGGAAAGGGAGCTTTTAGACTGAAATTTTAAAGTAAGAATTCTATCTTTTTATTGTTGTCCTGCTTTTAAAAAGAAATTCATGATTTATTTGGGGAGGGAAGTAAAACTGACAAGTCTGGATTTTTACATTAGATGGGAAGAAGTAAAATTTTATTAGTAAATATTTTTTGACTGTCCTAAAAAAGTAATGCTGAGTATCTCCATTTTCTGGTGATGCATTCTCAGATCCCAAAGAATGATCTGGATTTTCATGTTGTCAAGAACTAGTCTCAGAGTCTAGAATGCCTTATGAGTTGTCTCAGTTCATATGAACCTCTGTAGATTTTAGCAATAATTTCAGTAACAAATGCAAAGAACTATTTACACAAACCCAAACTTCATTCAGGTTCCCAAATGATCCGAAATGTAAGACTAGAAGCTTAACTTTAGGAAAATAAAAGCAAAAAATATCTTCAATTAGTAGTCTTTCTGCCTTACCTCCATTCATTCGTTTGTCAAGCTACATAGCAACAGCAAATTACATCAACTTCAGCTACTGGCAACTTCTGTTTTCTTTAGTAATGAAAATAAGTGACATAACATAGTTATGTTATGTTTGTGTTACCAGTTTCAAAATGAAAAGCTCAATGCTGTGTCAAGGGAAATCTTTGTACACCCAACCATCTCCTAAACTCTTCCTAGCAGTAGTTTAGCAGGTGACCACCAAAAGTTCAAGGTCATCTCAACAAAGGTGACAAATTAAAACAAAGTGGAATTAAATGTTTCCACATTAAGATTTGCAAATACTTACGTGGTCAGACAGATGGATTTCATAGCTATTTCTAAAATCTGCAATACACATCTTCCCAAAGAAAGATGAGCAATTTAAATTTAAGGGTTTCTGGTAGCAGTTTTACACTATGTCAAGTCTGAAATTGTACAACATGTTGTCCCTCATTATTAGGCTAGTTAAACTTTTAGTCATACAGCTTGATTGTTGATATACATACTGGATAACAAACATGGAAGCTCTAGCTTACAAATTTTTCTGCTCAGTTGCAAACTTTTGAGTATTTCAGGAATAAATATAACAGACAAATTTGATCTATTATGAAATACAGCCCATTTAAATGAAGCTGAAGAGTTACAAGAGAGAAGCACATTCAGCTACACGACTTGTAACAAAAACATGGATGCAATTTGAGATCCTTAGCTACAATTGAAAAAAAATGCACAAGAAGCATAAAGGAAACAAGTAATCCTGCAGGTACTTGTCAGCTTTCTGTTCATCAATGTCATTTTCAAATGTTAGTACTTTTATTCAAAGGCTATCTACAGATACAGTTTTAGGGCCAGAAGAAAGACAAATTTGCTTTGTACAAATCTCTGATATAATCTTTTCAGGATGAAAAGATCTTCAGGGGTCCTCTTAGCTCTGATACAAGACCTGCCTAAGAATTCAAAAGAGAAAATGAAGAACAGAAGAAAATAATTTTCTGCCACTCTGAGAGATGCTTTGGGCCATGAAGATGTTATAGGTTGAAATTAAGGTTGATTCCATAACTTAAGTTTGTATTTTAAGGCTAAAAATTGATGGTTATAACAAAGAGAATTCTTTCTGTAATAAACACATGGAATGTGGCTATGTGATTTTTATCCCAGTATATAATGCATAGGCATAAAGATGAAAACAGAGTTCAACCATTTGTTCCACTATGATCTGTATTATTCTGTATACAAGTGACCCCCAACACACCTAACACAAGCAAAGGACACAGCAAATATGAACAGCAAAAAAAAAGCCACCAGCACTTAGTTCCTGTAAATCCTACCAAATACCCAACCCAATGCCAACAAATACCTGAGTCATGGAAGTCTTTAAACTTACTTTCGAGTGAATAAAAAAGGAAATGTTTTACCCATACACTCATGGTCTCCAGCACTGAATGCTGCTACTTTGCATCGCTGAAGCGTTTTGCAGGGCTCAGCTTATAATTCAGGACCAGATAAGGAGCTGGCAGGAAGTAAATCTGAAGTAAATCTGGGTCCCACTAACTTAACTTAATTGATTACATAAACAAATAAACAAGAATATCTGGGGGTGCTTTTTTAATATGTAAATATTTGATATACATACGACAAACTGAAATCCAGATGATTTTATATGTATTCTCTCACTCAACTGAATGAAGCTGTATTATTTAAAAAAAAAAGATCTTAAGTATTTAATGCCCAAATATCTGAAACAAATCCCCACAGTTATGATGCCCAAACTCCAGTAACTTCACCTGCAACTGAAGAGTGCTCAGGCCTGACTCCTATCTTAAACATATCAGACTGCACCTGCTTGTGAAAAAATGGCTTAATATGAAAATAGAGTTATTTAAAAGTAATGAAATACTTTTCCAAACTTTAATGAAGTAAGAGTAACACAATTCAAAATTCATAAAGCAATTGAAACACTTGGAAAACATTTTCCCATATAAAAGTATAAATGTTCAACATACATATAGAACTGATCCATTAATAGTATTGTGTGTACGGAACATGACAACACAAGTGCTTTAACAGATGCTTTTTCATATGCTGTGTCGTGTGTCAAACACACTGCAATACCTACTTTTAGTAAAATTCATCTTGTAAGGAAAGCAACTGAGGGAAGGGAGGAGCATTGTTAAAAAGCCACACACCCGCACTATTGGGATGGAAACATACTTTCTGAATTAGTGGGGGAAGGTTCAGGAACCAAGGCACAAAGTGGAGGAGCAATATGAGGGCTAAAGGACAATTTCAGGGTGCCCAGCACACACTCACTGAGAAGCCAGCAAGAAGGATGAGTGGCAAACAGGATCCCAAGTTGAATTTTACATACTAAAATATCCAACTGTGTGCAAAGTATTTTGCAATAGTTTGCCATATTTTCTATTTTTATTTATGTGCCTAATTTTGAATTAATTACACAAAGGAACATAAGCAAAAAGATGGGTAAGAACATAAATGGCAAACCAAAAAAACAGTATTAGATGAAAACAGGCATCCCTATAGGCAGGCACCTTGATAACCAGCAAAGGAAAAGGAAGAACTGGGAAATATATATGAAGATGTGCAGAGAAGAACCCCCTTAACTTTTTCTCTCTCAAACCTTATGCCAAGGCTAATATATGCTTTAGTGTAGTAACTACCCATAGATCTCCTTTTCAAGTACTTGGGCCACCCTGAAATCAAGCAAATATAATTCATCTCACTCATGAACACAGCCCTTGTTCTGCAAACAGTTCTGGAAGCCGCATCCAGTTGAAAAATCTCTAAAGCATCATTGACTTTGAACTTAGAGAGATTTCATCAGCATAAGAAAAAAAAGAGCAATGACAGAACTATTTCTAAAAGTCAGACTATGAGGGAAAAATAACTTTATATTATGCTTGTAAGAGGGCTAAAACAATAACACTTGCATACACAAAAAAAGCTAGAATTTGCCTTACAGAGAAGATGACTAGTTAAGAATGTCTTATGGTTAAAAAACAACAACCATTTACTTTTTAACTAGAAGATATTCCATTATTTAAAATATGCATGTTATCACAACAGACTCTTTCTGTTTTCATACATAGTAAGTGGCAGCCAATATCCTAAGTCTATTCTGTACAGATTTATCAGCCACAGACTTGTTATTGAAAAATAATGTAAACTTGGACACCAAAGGAAAACATTGCCAGTTGAAAACTTAGGATATTGTTCGCCAAATGTTTTGCAAAACATAGTTTGTGGGTTTTTTACCTATTTTTCATGCTACCACTATGAAAAAAACTCAAACAGATCAAAAATACTTCAGAAGTGAAAAAGTACATGGAAGATTCAGGACTAGACAGACAGAGCCAATACTGAGGAACCATTCTTTTCTCCCATTTTGGAACGTAAAGACCTTTATAGAGAAAAAAAAAAAAAAAAGGAAGGTGAAGAAGGTCAGGACCTTATTTCTTATTACCTAAGAAATTTGGTTAAAGATTACAGAAGAACAAGAAAACTTTTGCATTTAGCTTTTATATGAAAAGCCAAAGCAGCCTTGGTTGCAAGAATTTGCAACACAAATCTTTCTCATGTCTGGAAAAACCTAAGAGCTGCTTAAATTGAACTGAACAATTACATTAAAACACTATCCTTTGTATACAAACAGTTCAGCAGCTTTTAAATTGTTTGTAACCACAACTATTTCATGAAATAATCTTTAAGACACAACTAGGTAATTGTCCATTTCATCAGCAGTGAGCAGTAATTTCTTTTATTTGTCTCAAACAAGTTTTACTTTGTTAACACAGTTTAATCAATAATGTTTTTCTCACGATTTATTTCTTACTGTGACAGTTGATTTATTTCAACAGGCCTGTCTAGCTACATGAGACATCTTTGGTCAATTTATGGGAAAAACTAAAAATGTTTAGTTTAAAAAAATATCTTTCTGACACTACCAACGTTCTTGTGGAAGGGCAAATATTCAGCAACAGTTATTTTCTTATTTATATTCATGTTCGTAAAATAACCAAAAACAACCACAACACAATATATACCAAAACTGCACAAAGCCTTACTTTATTTCAGGTCTTGTAAAACTTTGTATATTTTGAGATATTATGCATATCCATTATTTGGCAAGAAAATCCAGCTTTACTTTCATAGCTTTGAAGCTATCACAATCTCTAACAAACAAGGAATGGGCTGTTGTAAGACATGTCTAGAACTTATATGTTCTACCTGCAAAAACTGCATTTCCAAGCGCCAGACAAATGCTACCCAGTTTCCTAATATAGCAGAGTTTATATTTTCACATACAATGTCAGGGAAATAGGTCTTATTCTGATTTCCTGTTCCCTTTTGCTAGAAAGCAATGCTAGTATTATTTTTCTTTTAACTGCACCTCCCCATTTTGCCCTTTGTCCTACCAGGGCTGGTTAGTCATCTCATCTCTGTAAGCAGATTGGACTTCCATGTTTTTCCCACAAAACCTGAATCATAAGCTTCCTAAACTCTCCAGATCTTTAAACAATTTAGAAAGTCATTTGGATCAGGACCGCTATCCTATAATGATCCTGTCTATGTACCTGCTTTTTTTCAGTTGGGTTTTGAGGATCTCTCATAAAGGATACCATAGAACAGGTTCCACAGATGGAAAATGTGTATAAATATAAAAATCTAAGGCAGGCATTGGGAAGATAGATGGAGAAATTGAAGCCACTCTTGGCTTTCCTGCTGAAGACACTGTTTAGTCAGAGATCAACAGCTGTTTAGTCAGAGATCAACATAACTGAGCTCCTAGGTCTTGGTCACTGAAAATCGGTATGTGTGTGTATGCTGGTCTGCCTCAGCTGTCATGGAACTCTTTGAAAACAAACTAATGAACCATTAAAACTTCTACTGAGGTAAATAATTATCACATCTTCTTTCACAGATGAGTAAATAAAGATAGTGAAGAAATAGCTGGTCTGAAACCACAGAGAAAAATCAGTAGTTCCAGAAACAGAGTACTGGTTTCCGTGTTTACATATTCCCTTCAAAGAGTTTCTATCCCGCTTTACTTTTTGGTTTGGATTACAGATCAGCCTTTTAGATTTTGCAGCTGCATATTTAGCTCAGTTTCACAGAAAAATCTCACAAGGGAGCAGAATGATATGTACATATTGTACTGTATTATGTATTATACAGCACAGAGGTCCTTGAGCTGGATCCAGATGAAGCAGCAGGACAAGCACATCAGCATAAAGTAATCTACTGGTAGAGTAGAAGGAAGATTCAAAAGGAATTGTTGCTGCAGGGTCAGGTTTTAGGCCATGACAGCATCATTTATCTCATTTGAAACACAAGCATCTTTCCAGCACTGCCTGATACAGGCAATAAGTATCTTCATTAGCAGCTTAACACCTAGCTCTATAATCAAATTACATCCCAAATGATTTGCAGTACAGCAGTACATTGCCTGAGACCACCTTTCATGCTATTTGATTACATCCACATCTGTCAGAAGCTCAATACAGGCTTCAGATCAACTACTGCTCCATCTTTCTGCCAAGAGAGGCAAAGATTGGTGAGGAGCACAGAGGAGCTGCTAAGGTGCAGTAGCAGCAGGCAGGGTTTACACCCTGGACTACCCTGGGGGAACTGAAAACACAGTACTGCTAAACCAGAAGGGTTTGTTAAAGGAAGAGCAGCACAAAAGAAGGTAACTTGTAAGTGATGTCTTTGAAAATTAACAACTTTATCTTTGAGAAAGAACAACTCTCGGCAGCAAGTAATGGCCAAGCAGAAAGCAGACATAATTCAATTGCTTAAATAATTTACCAGTAAAATACGACCAGACAAAAATGCTTGACAAAAAAGGTTGATAAGGATAGCTACACAATATCACATGTGGCACATAGGAATGGAAATGGAAGTACATCATCTTTAAAAACAAACAATAGGTCACACTTGAGGGCAGTTCAGTTAAGAATGAAAAGCAAACTCTCTTCCTCCCTGTGAAAAAGAATAAAATTCAACTTATCTCTATTCTCTACTTCATTTGTGTAATGCAGAACTGAGAGAAATTAGTCAGGCTTACTTTCCACATTCCATGTCTCTCTCATAATGAAAATTTCGAATTAGAAAGAGGGAAAGATGAGATGATAAGGCTCTCTTTGGAGGTTGTTGTACCACCTTTTCAAAGCACTGATGAATTGAGTTTGATCAGAGTTTGGCATATAGGACTAGCTATAGGGGCAGGCAGGAAAAAGAAGTTGTAAAGAAAGAGGCATAGCAGAATGATTAAAGCAAAAACTAAAAACTGAAAAGCATACTGAAATGCAGAACTGAAACATTCACAGAAGTCAGCCATATAGCTACTCTTTAAAAGACTATCTCATTTTGGGGACTTAATATATTATTATGGTATGTCTATATATTTAGGCAATATTGCTCTGTGAATTTGAATACATTGCATTCAATTTTTCACTTCATCTGTCTATGGTTTTTGTTTGTGCTTTTATTATACTGTTCACCCTAACACATTCCAAGGTTTTGAAAAGATTTTCAGTAGACAATCACTAAAATATCTGGTAACTTGGTAACATCAATATACTCATAAAAAAAGGCTTAATATATTTTTTTACTGTAAAACTAAAAAGAACACATATGCATTTAGAAACAACTCTTCCAGATGACAGTTTAAAGAGCTTGCCAGAAGCAGTTAAGGAGCACTGATAAATTAACATGAAAATGACTGTATATGGGACAGTGTGTTTTCTGTTTAGTGGATTAACAGACAGCTTTAGCCCATTAGTGTTCTCTGTGCTATATACACATCAAATCAGCACTAAAAATATAACTTCTGTAACTTTAGCTTCAGCTCCCAGATAAACAAGACTCCTTTAACGTGACAGCTACAAGCATTCACAAGAAAATAAGTCTTTTCAGCAGTCATGTAACAGAAGCCATATGCAGAGACACATACCAGCAGTAGATAGAAATCTTACTATACTGAACCCAATTTCTCCAAGACACAGTTTTGCCCAATGTTCCACCACATCAGCACCACTATTCACGTTTCTCACATGGTAAAATCATGCATGTATGGCACGTGACTTCATTTGATCCCAAGTACAGTCACAAAGAAGAGCATTGAGGAAACTCTGGTGGGGTGCACACGCTGGGAAAAAAAAAAAAACTAAAAACAAAAAATAACAACTTACTGAAGAACTCAGAGGGAGTGAAGTTTGAAAGCATCAACCCTTCATGGTAAACATGTAAAGTGCATTAAAATTAAGCCATAAAAGTCATCAAACCTCTGTACTTTATCACATTGCTATCCATAGTCCTCCTTTTGTTACTGTGTTTTACTGCTAGTTTTCACGTATTGTTACACTGAATTTAACATTTGAAAGATGTAAGGCTTTGTACAATTAAACTTCAGTAGTATTGTGTAGTATTAAAGCCTTGCGAAGTATTAAACATATTTTGCTAAACACTTCAATAAGATAGTCCCAAAGAAGAGAGAATGCCAGATAAAGAAGTCAGCTCTTGGCAGAATCCAACTCCTGTAAGTCTTCAAAGAAAGGGCAATCTCTGAAGACAATGGATTGGGCAAGCAGTTTTTAGCATGCCATTAAACCAAAAAAAAGTCCAGATCAAAAGTGGAAGCAGATTGGGCTGTCTCTGTGAAAACAATACTTTGCATGCCATAGTGTTTCTCCAACATAATTTTGACTTGGCTAGAACATTACTTTGGGTTTTCTTTAGCAGACCTTCTTTGAAAGGTGGGAATTTCTAAAGCACAGACTTCAGTTGTGAGTCATTACTATTGTTTCCTTTAAATTTTCTCACCAGCTCATCCTGCATCACTTCCCTTGTTCTCATGAATGAACAACAGTAATGGAAATGTACCCATTGGTAAGACAGACTGAGAAAACTGTTGTGAGAGATTTTCAAATGTCCTGACAACAAAAAGTTAATATTTAATTCTAGTTGCTGACTTTTAGGGCTGTTGCAGAAATTAAGAATTTAATATGAACTTATTTACTATGAACTTATTTTAGCTTTGGAGCCATGCAACTCCTTAAGAGCAAATAAAATGCATCCATCTTGTGCAACTTTGTTTTATGATACATTACCGTAAAAAGGAAGGGGGATGTGATTTTAATCTTAAAATGATATGCTGTTTGTGTAAAGGCAATGCCTCATCAAAGCTTCATTTCCCCACAGCATCTCTGTATTTCAGCACAAGGGGAAAAAAATAAAAAGTCCTTACATACCATGAAATCTTACCTCCTTTCAAGATTAATGAGCACTAGTCTGTAGGTACATTAAGAGGTCACTTGACCCCATCTGTTGTGCAACAGCCAGGCATGCTGGGATAAGTGAAAGAGACTGAAAAGCTTCGTTTTCCCTCTATAAGTCATT
The DNA here is from genome assembly GCA_013400215.1 of Cisticola juncidis. Lineage (NCBI taxonomy): Eukaryota > Metazoa > Chordata > Aves > Passeriformes > Cisticolidae > Cisticola > Cisticola juncidis. The sequence goes on along the minus strand of VXBR01012230.1, from coordinate 19,957 downwards.
GCAAGCTTTGTATTACAGACCCTTCGTGTGTTATGCCCTTGGAACTCCCTTTGATACCAGTGGAATTTCTGAGATTGACAAGAGTGTGGTGCTGTCACATCAGGTTCTGCCAAGTGCTGCTTTCCTTCAACAAGTTCCCTCAATTATTTGAGCTTTCCTAATATTGGGACTGAAAGTTAATCAAACAAAAGCCCATGAAACAAACAGAAAAAAACCCCATGAAAATCAGGGGAATAGTCTGGTTTCACTGAAGAAGTGCGAGATTTAACAAGTTGTAGCTAGACTTAGTGTTACTCAGCGACCAAGGAGGACAGCAGATGCCAAGAACTTTCCAGATGCTCTTTCATGAAGGAGTACTATGTCACAAACCAGCAGATACCTAGTGCAGTTTCTGTTTCACCATAACCACTGAGGCCTTTAAACACAATTCATCACAAATACTAACATTTCCCTTCTTTCAATATTATAAATATAGTTTTTAGGTAACAGCCTTGTGATATTATTATCTAGCTTCTTGTTTGTTGCACTTTTATCCATGAAAATTGAGTCAAAAACCTGCTTTCTCTCAATGTTAAAAATTTGCTTGTACAATTTAACAAAAGTCCCCCTGTGCCATGTGTAACATTGCCATCTAGTGACACATTGTAAGGGAGTTTTCTGCTGATAAACTATTCTCAATTACTTTTCCCTAACCAAATTTCACTCAGTATATTAGCTTAGGGTTAATAAAAGATTATTCAAATCATTAATGTAGTTTAATAGGAAAGGAAATTTTATTATTTGATTTGTTTTAGAATATTTCTCATTGTGTGTATGCACTTCCATGATTAGCTCTTCAACTGTCTGGCTGGTACCTTTTAATATTGCTAATGGAAAAGACCTTTATATTAGTAGGAAGTGGAAGTCAGTATTTTCTCTTTCAGAAAGAGATCACACAGGACCTATTTGCATGGTTGCTTTTAGTGCTCTGAATAATGATATGTATTTTTACTGGTTTTATACTTAAAACTGAACCTTCTCCTGGTGCACATCTTACATGCCCTCACCTTATCAATACCAGATACATTCAAAGCAATGAACATAAGAGTTGAGAACCTAAATTAAGCCAGACTTAAGGCAAAAATGAATGGGTTTCTGCTGAAAATCAGAAACATACACCTGCTGTTGGGTTACAGCCTTCTCTCAAGCAGAGGGTCAAATGGACCAGGGCGTCACAGCCTCACCTGTGACACTGCAAATCTCCTGGAACAGGCACAAGATGCTCCAGCACCCTCTTGCTGAAGCACCGAATGCTCCAGAGGGACACAGTCAAACACCAAACTGACAAGGGCCTTGGCAGGTCCCTCCCTTCAGCTTTACAAGCCCTGTGGTGTGCATCCCAGCCCTGGGGAGCTTGCACACACTGCCTCTGGCCACTCTGGTGACAGGTTTATAGCTAAAATTCAAACCAGGACATTTCCAGAGTGCCTACCATAGTTTACACAAAGAACTGGTTGACAGGGTTAACTTTACCTGTCTGCCAATGTATTATACCAAACACTCTTTGAAATATTGCTCCTCTTCAAAAGTTATTTTGTTCATGACAGCAGGTTTCGATGCCCTGGGTTGTTTTTAGGCTTTAGACTTAGACTCTGAAGGCAACAATTTCGCTGAACTTCTTGCAATTCAGAACAGAACAAATGGGGTCCAGATGAGAACAACAGAAACCCAAGCACTGACAAGAAAGTAACTCTGACCAGCCCAGGCTGCTAAATCCAGTGATGAGCAGAGACACTCAATGATTCTCTCTGCCTGAATGAAGGAGCCATTCATGCCATTCATTCACAGAAAACTCTTGGCTCTATAAGGTCCTCTAAGTTACTTGGCACCAACTTTTAATTCAGGGCATTAAAAGTGGAAGAAGTGTGTGAGATTTTCTTCCAAGTCTTTTACTTTCACACTAAGTTGTCCTCTTTCATATCTTATCTGGGCACTTCCAACCTGTGTCACTTTCAAAGTAGTTTATGAACACTACTGATGGCTATTTATAGCTGGTATCATTTTTGTCTTTCCCTTTTGTTTTGGATCAAAAATACTTTCCCAACGCTTGCCTATAAGGGAAAACACCACAACATTCTGGAACAGGTACAGAATCAAAAGGACCCTGATAAATGTAGTACTCCTTTCTTTCTTATATTTACAGAATAGAATATTTTCTTACAGCAGTTGTTTTGGTTCTTTCTATTTGTAGTGGCTAAAGTTAAAAGGGATAGGATAAAAATGCTTGCTTGTTTCTAATACAGTGGGAACTGTAGAGGCAGCAATTCTCATTTCATGCTCATGCTTTCTGTTGTTTTTAACCACAGCTGCTTTGAGATTTCCCATTGCTGCAGCTCTAGCAATGTGACTTGTATCTTGTCTCCTTGGGAGACAGCTGTTTCTACTTAGCAGGGGTAAATGCTCAGAACACAGAGACTTACCTTAAAGAACAGGGTCACTGCGGTTATCTGTATAGAAAGACCATCCCACTTCAAAGGACAGCTATTCCTGCTCCACTGCCCAAATATTTACAAAAAATATTTTTGTTTCCTATACAAAATGAGTAATGGGTAATAAAAGCACTGAAAATTGCCTTAAATATATTCGTTACAACAGTGTAGCTTCAGAAAGAAGGCGATGTTGTCCTTACTTTTCATTCCCTACAGCAATCTCTACCCATACTATTCAAGTTGGAAAATGTGATTTATATTTGCAATGAATTAAATTTCAAAGTGCTTGTGAGACAACCATCACTCCCTATGTAGTTTAAAACACTGCATGGCAGTTTTGTCATCCGCACCTTCTTGTTTGGCCCATGAAAGAGCTGTAGAGGACCCAAGAACATCCCAGAGTCCGGAGTCTGTCACAAATTTTAACTGTAAAGGATTTTTCATTTGCAACAGATGATGGGCCAAATCACAGGGATAAACTCAATAGCACTCTCTTAAATGTCACCAGACACTTACTGCCTAGAGAAGACAAATGCAAGGATGTCCCTTGTGTACACATGTACATAATTGACTCATCTTTTTTTACTGCATTATACATGGCATTCTTATATATGTCAAACATTAATAAAAGGATTATGTCACATTAAGATTAAGACTACTGCTGTCTAAATCCAAACACACTGAAAATTAAAATCTCCCAATTCTAATAGGTAAAACCCCTGCATAATAGCATTATATGCTTAAACTTAAAATCCTAATATCTTATATATCCTACTGTGAAAATGGACATTTTTCAAGCTCCATTGTTTTGTAAAGTGAATGCCTGACATCTGCTGGTAAATATAAAAACTGCATAATGTTGAATTAAACTATCTGGTTTTTAGACTAAGGAAGATGATTTAAAATATGTAATTTAATAAAATAAAAGATTAAAATTATTATGATTGTGACATAATGAGGTTTCAAAACTGAACTGCATCAATATTGCTTTTACTTGTTAGACTCAAGATAGGTTCTCAGAATTTCCTACGAAATTTCCCTGCAGGAATGATCAAATCCAGTCCTCAAAAAATCAACAAGAAAACCAATCATTTTTCGCCAACATTTCTTTTGTTTACATTATTTTTACTATACTAAATTAGCATGAACAATTTTAGTGCTATTGCACTGCCATTTTGTTTAGATTGAACATCTTTTAAAAAGCTATTTCTACACTATTCTGTAACATTTCAGACATGCTACCAAAAATATAATTGCTGGTTAAAATAATATGAATTACCATTAAAATACTGACTTACAAAAGTCAAGATTGTGAAAAAGGCTACAAAACTTTTTTTTTTTTTTTTTTCAGGACTTCTCAAGACCCAGGAAAGACATGGAAGGAAAGAATTTCTCTACAAAAAGCAGCAGAGGGCACTGCCCCAGAAGTGATCAAAAGAAGGCTTTCAGTTTTTCACCCTCTCAGTTCTTTTCGCCTGCAGTTCCTTTTCTCAAATATGAGGAATTTTTAGTATAGAAAATTAGGACACAATTTTAAAATATCCAAGAACCTGTGATTTTTTTATGACGTACCCTTGTAACATGAGGTCTTGCTAAAACACAATTCAGAAACAAATTTTGTGCACAAAAGGGTCAGCATATCAGAATTTAAATAATCTTGCTGGATACAAGTAGAAAACAGGAAGGAAATAAAACACCTAGGAAAACGAGAACTAAATATTGTATGGATTCTTTAATATGGAGGAATACAGAAGTGGTTAAAAAAAACCAACAACAACAACAAAAAACAAACAAACAAAAAAAACCCACTTTTTTTTTTACAAATTTTAGATGGAAAAATCTTCCAAAGTTAACAACAGACCTTTGCTCAAACCCTATATGGATATCAAAAAGCAGAACTCCTTCAGCCACAGAAACTGATCTTCATTCCAAACAAAAATAAAATTTTGTTTGATGAGATTTTCTTTTGTAATGTAAAAGTTATTGCCTTCATTAATTTTTGGTTTTTCATTTTCCCTCTGTACCATCAAAAGCAATCAAGTATAATTAAAACCTGGTACAGTCTCTCTTGAATCCCTAGATCATAATGTTCATTTCTGGTGCTGAGCAACATAAAAACTATGCTTTGCTACTATACCATCAAAAAGAGAGCATAAAAGAATTACTATAAATTAAATGGCAAATGTACATCAGTTTTCTGAAAGCAAACCATCTACAACTCTCTTTGACAGAAGGTACATAAAAAATACAAAAATAAAAAAGAGAGAGAGATAAAAAAGAAAAAAAAAAAACCAATTAAAATCCAAGCCATCAAAAAACTTCACTTTGGATTCAGGAAAACAAGTAATTTACACCTCATATAGCTCCCCTGGGTAGCAAGTTACATTGGTGTTGCACCCCGTAGAAGTGGCCAGATAAATCTCAGTGTTTGATGCTGGTTCCTCTGAAATACAAGCAGAACTGAAATAAAAATTGCTGAAGTTTCCTGGTGCTGACCAGTCCCTGAAGGATTACACTGAACAACAGACACACACATATAGCACACATATTTATTGGATCTCCCTGAAAAGTTAACAGAACTTCCACGTAAAGTACAAATGGATGTTCTCCATTCTTTGTTTTCTTTAATATTAAAAATTATGAATTTCATAGTAGTGGGAAAATTCTCAACCTGGGATCAGGAGAGCATTAAAAAAGACATCACTACCAAACTCATGACATTACTATTATGCCAAGTATCCAGAAAAAAAAAAGAAACAAACAAACCCAGACATCTCTTATCTGAAGACACCCACCAGCTTTGATGAATATTGATGGTTCCCTACACAGAGTTATCTCACTTTGAGGAGTGGCCTGCTGTCCATGCTGAGGATGTCAGCATCTGCTTTACAAATTTCCGATGAATAACTTATTAAAATGAGGGACAGGGAAAAATGATAGTCATCTCGTCAAAGACTCCACCTATACCCTATTAAGTCAAAATAAGTTTTATTAACTTTGAAAAGACCAGTCCTAAAGAAATACTCCTTTTTAGGAGAGACACTTGACAACACAGAGAAGTGACAAGGCAAAGTTCACTGCTCATGTGGTTCAAAGCTTGTGAAATGAGGCAGTCCTTACAGTGAGCTCCTATAATATATCTCATGAGATATATAATATTTAAGTTCTTTCATTACAGCACTGAACCATACAAAAAATTCTACTTTTTAATCCTAACATTTGAAAATATTAAAAAACCCAAAAATAGTCCTTAAAAAGAAGAATGTTAATGTTGGTTGTGGCCATATGTGCAGTTAGAATGCAGGTACCTGTATCCTTCTCTCTTTACTTCACTAATTTCTAAAGTAAATGAACAAGTAATATTTAATGAGCGATGGGGACTAGAAAGGCAAGGAAGAAAAAGAAACCCTTGACTCTTGCTCTTTCAGAACTGAAGGAGAAAAAGAATGAAAACAGGAAGAAATTTACCTTGCAGAAATAAAAGTAAAAAAAAAAAATCAACCAACCAAAAAGATAACACCATCAAACCAAAAAACACCAAAACACCGAACACCAAAACCCAAAACCCAGAAAGACTTCAACAGCTACAATCTCATCCGTTACTTCCAAACATAGTTAAGCTAGTTTTACCCTAATCTTCAGTTACAATGCCACACAAAAAGACCTCTGTCTGTCTCTCATAACTACATCTAATACCAGCCATTCTTAAACATAAGTATTTTTACACTTCAGCTCAGAAATTAGTGTTTGGTTTATCTTCTATACCCACCACATAGCTCCTACCACCACACTCTGAAACCTCATCTGCATATCAAACCAAATTCCCTTCCAGCATGAGCACACAGAACCATAGCAGTCTCTTGGAAAACAAAAGCAAACCCTAACAAAGCAAGCAGAAACACTGAGCAAGGAGGCAGACTGAATAAATAGCACTGTACCTGTTGCACACGTTACAACACAGAAGCAAAACTCCAGACATCCAAACCCTAGTTCTGCCAAAGGACTCCCCAGTTAAGAGTTTACAATTATCCCTTCTGGTTACCAACCACCTGTGGAGCCAGTTGGTGGAACCTGTGGTGGGTTTATCACATGTCACACAGGCAATTCTAGTTATCCCAGGACACTGTCTTGAAGATTGTTGTTTGCAAAACCACTTCCAGTTTAGCTTGAGAATTCCAGGATCTTTCTGGAACTAAATGTGTATTTTTCTTGTAAAGCACTTGGAAATCATTGCATTACCACTGCAAAACACATGATGACTGCTGTTAACTAAGTTAGAGGTATAATACAAACATGTCTTCAAATTACAGAAATGCTTGCTTACTGTCATGGTCCTCTAGCACTGGAAATATGTATGTTTTCTCTAACTAATTTCTGCCAGTCTTATCATTTTAAGAGTACCAGCTATTTCTTCAAAATTTCCACAAGAACTACTAAGGAGCAAAAGGGAATACAGCTGGGAGGTAAAGTTCCTTTGAATTTGTCTGTGATTAACCAGTAGTTTTTCTTTTTCCACTTGCCTTGGGTTACGTAACAAAAAAATTTTTAAAAAAGTGTATTCAAGTGTATTCTATTTCATTTATAGAAAGTGTATTCAAGTGTATTCTATTTCATTTATAGAAATATAAATTAAATAGAAATATAAATAGTTGGGGGAATGGTGTGGAGTTTTTATAGGTTTTTTTGGTTGGGGTTTTTTTTTTTTTTTATCTCTTGTAACTCCAGGGGAGAGGTGTGTGGATGCCTTCTGATAATAGGTCATCTGTGAAAACCAGGTAGGGCAGTGTTTATCTCTTTTATCAACTGTCCACCATTCCCAGAGATATCTTCTGTTAATGGGCCATTAGGGCTCACCAATGACATGACACATTGCATCATCCCATTGAGATGCTCCACCCAGTGGGAAGGAGCGAACCATTCCCTACCCAGACAAAAACAGGGACCCCAGGCATCCTCTTTTCCCCTGGATTCCCAAAGGAAGATCAGACTCATCTCACCACCACTGAACCTGTTTACAGGATCACCTCAACAGAACTACATCTCTCATTATCTCTACTCCACCAGAGCCACATCTGCCACACCAGGACTTATTTGGACTGTTTCCAACACCCTGCCCAAAAGGGTGTCAGGTCATATTACTAACTCCGTCAGGTTTTCTAGGACTTTTGTTTGTCTGCTTGCCTGTTTTCTTTTTCTTTTTTTTTTTTTTGTCACTGCATTTACATTTTTAACATCCCTAGTGAAGAACTGTTATTCCTATTCCCATATTTTTTACCCAAAAGGTCCGAATTGCAAAACTGTAATAATTTGGAGGGAGGGATTTTACGTGCTCCATTCCAAGGGAAACTCCAGTTTTCCCTGAGAGATACCTGTCTTTCCAAACCAAGGTACCACTTTATTTTCTAGTTTATTCACAGAGAATTTAGAATTTCATTAATTAATTAATGATTGAAAAAAGCAGTTGTGTTGCAGCTTGGAGTAAGCAGGGGGAGGTGTAGTGAGAGAGACCCAAGAGTGAGAGAAGGGCAAGAGGAGAGGGTGGAGAGAGATGGAGTGAAATACTGCACCCATGCACATGATTAGAGCGATGGCTGAGAGAATTGGGCTGTTCAGTCTGGAGAAGGCTCCAGTGACTTTTAATTGAGGCCTTCCAGCACTTGAATGGGCCCTTAACAAAGATGGGCATTAACATTTTAGCAGGGCTTGTTGAGATATGACAATGGATAATAGTTTTAAACGGAAGAAGGGTGGATTTATATTGGATATAAGGGTGGATATATATTGGATTTTTGCAATAATGGTGGTGAAACACTGAGCATGTTGTGCAGAGGAGCTAGATGTCCCATTCCAGGAAACATTCAGGGTCAGGCTAGATGGGCTCTGATCAGTCTGATATGCTTGGAGATCTCCCTGTTCATTGTAGAGGGGTTGGACTAGACAGCCTTTAAAGGTTCTTTCCAATCCAAACTGTTCTATGACCATTGTTATTACTGAATATTCACTTGTTTTCATCTGTGACTCATCTTCCGCCCATTATCTTCAGTAACAGGCCAATTTTAGAAAATGGTCTGAGGGAAGTGTTGGCAGGCACCAGAAAAAGATCCAGAAATGATCTGACTTGTTCAAGCTAAGTTGGGGTTTTTTGTTTAATAAAAAGATGCCTGATATTACTGCAATATGAGCATTTACCAACGCATGTAAAATGGGACTTTTCAGGCTAAACAATACATGCCTGTTGGCTTGTTTGTTTGAATTAACAGTTTAAAATGTTTTCATAAGTTTGTAACTGTTTTAATGAAAAAAAATTAAAAAAAAAAAGATGCCAAAGAAACAAGAAAAACTTTACGTCTGACAAAGTTATTCTGTATTTTTTGACACAAATTTGGACTAAGATTGCTTCTCCAGTACCTGCATTTTCAGCCTAAATAGCTTTTATTTCACAGAACTGCTCTGCAAAACATATAATCTTGAAGCAATTTTCAGAAGAACATTTTCAATGGTCAGAATCCAAAAACTATGCAAGAACTCTATTTAAATCTTGCTAGTAAGCAATATATTAGATAGATTTAACTTCCTTATTCAGAAGAAACATATTAAAAGCATTAACAACTAATAAAAGTAATTTCTTTTCTCAATGTCTATTTTCAATAACTGTAGATCCACCCATAAATAAGACAGCATGCTCAGGGGAGCAGAGTTCTAAACACAGATTTTTCAAAGCTATTTTGCCCTTTCTGCATAGAGTTGTCAGTGTAATGCTGCATGTTTTTGACACATGGAAACCCAAGCTACTTAAAAAAATCTATTTTTCAGTCTCTACACTCTTGTCTCCAAAAACTCACTTAAAAATTACTATCTGAAATGCATCTTAAGCATTTTCAGTTCAGCCTCTTCCCATGAAGTAAATCACTTGCGAAGGAATACCTTTTGTACATATTACTCCATAAACCAGCAATATTTAGTCAGCAACACAGCTAAGAGAACAATCAGCTGCCTGCAATACAAATACCTCATGAGATGTATGAGACAAGGGGAAGTAAATGCTGCTAGTTTCCACAAAAGCATAGTCTTTTATAAAAAAAAATTTGAGAATTGTCACAACAAAATACAGTAGCCTTTTGACTTTTTGAAAGGCTTTTTACTTGTTTATAGAGATCAGTTGAGGAATTTGCTTTCTTAAACCCTGAACCAGCACCATCTCATTTAGTAGCTCAGGAGCAAAAACCAAGCTATTACAGCATCAAGCACTCATCTATGGTGGTCTTTTCCTCAGGACAAAAACAAGTTCTTCTCTCCAAGAACTTGAACTCTATGATGGTTTTCTCTTTATCCCCTTAAAATGCTTACCTGTAACATAATTTCTCTTCACGGGGAAAGGTTAATAAAGCATCAAAACATCACATTTGAAAGCTACAGTTTCAGTCAGTATTTTGAAATTTTGCTACTGTCTGCTGGGAGGAATACACCATTTTGTAGGAAAGATAGTAGCTTTCTTCCTGATGCTCTTTGACAGCAGATCCTTGTATTTGTAGTTAAAGCTTCTCTATAATGGGCAGATATATTCACTGGAAGAGTACTGCCAGAGGAATGCAGGGAAGTGGTTGAATGCCAAGCCACAAGAAATGCTTCAGTAAACAATTCAAGAATATAATTTATGAAATCCAACCACTTGTTTGGCAATTACCAAAACAAATCCACAAATTTGCCCAATTATCTCTAAAAATATTTTGTTTTCCTTCTCTATGACAGTTTTAAGTTCTCTAACAGTTTTTAAAGTTATTTATTCATTTGATATCAAAGCACAACAAAAATAGTATGTGTTTCAGCGTGCTAATTACACTACTCTGGAAAACAGTACGAGTTCAGAGAACTGAAATTCATGCAAATATGCTGGATACAAATGACAAATTCTCCTAAAACATTCATGTGAAAAAAAAAAATTTAGTCTTCACACTTTAAACAAAATTTTGTTTGTAAAGACAACGCACCTTTTGGCAATTTTTTCAAGACTTTTTGATTAATGTGCAAACATGAAGAATGTATTAAATAATCACTTAGGTCTAATTCACAAATATTTAAGATCCCTTTTTAGAAGCAAGTTAAACCTCAAAACCAATCAGCTCTGAGGTGAACTCAAAACAAAGGGATACAAATCTTTTGCATCTCTTCTTTTGTAAAGTTTTTCACACTTCTTGCAGTTCTCATCAGTATTAAAACTTGATTTAGTTTCCTCTTTTTCCAAGTCCCCAGTACAACCAGCACATTTCCTGTCTGGCAACAAATCCCCTTGTCATACTTGGTTTGAAGATACACATGTAAATTCCAGACTGTGCCAGGAAGGTGATAGCCATGTGTGCTCTTTCTCCTGGATATCCAGTGACCCAAGTGCAGCTGTCAATCACCACAAACCATTGCTATTGCCACGAGGCAATCCTGATACCCTGCTCTTTCCGTTCTCCCAACGCTGACAGCCTCACAGTTGCAGCTGAGGGAAGGGGCACACACAGGGGGATGTGCAGCCACAGAGACACCATGGTTTCTGCAGAGGTGCTGATTGAAGGTGCTACACGCTGCTTGCTACCTTTCCTGGTTCACACAGCTAGCAAGACTTGCAGGTAGACTCACTGATACTCAAGTTGGTAAATATGCCTCAATTACTCTATCTTACCACAGGGAAATCCTCTATTTTGGAAAGATTTACCCAGACTGCTTAGGGATCATCTATCCTATTCCTTGCCATGGAAGGTCCTCTTTAATATTAATTGTCTCAGCCTCTTCTGGAACAAGCACATTCATTCTTCCTGATGAACAGATCCCAAAAAAATCTAGAGAATCCATTTTAGAAAGCCTTTCTTTACCCAAAGCTTTTACTTTTCTTACTGACTTAGCCTTATGTCTTATACTAGAAGTGTTAAGACTCACACTGAATAGATTTCTTTTTATTCTTCCAGTTTGCTGCACTGCAAGCAGTTATTAAAATGATTTTTAATACAGAACTGGATGTGGGCTACATCAGTGGCACTCAAGATCTGAGGCTGACTGACAGACAATGAACCACCAGTTTTCCAAGTAGCTGCTGGCAGTCCTAGAAATGACCAAACTTAGCTACTGTAACTGTGCAGTAGCACATGGATTTTAAAAATGCCCTAAAATGGAACAGCTGTTTCCTTCAGGCACTCCCAGAAACCAACTCCAGAAGGTGTATTTTGAGTTCTACACAAAATAAATAATTATCGCAGTACTTAAAAAGCCCAAACACAGGAAAACTATCTTCTGGTTTGAAAATATTTATTTAAAAGAAAAGGAGATCTACACTTAAATGGCCAGGAAAAAACCCCCTCAAATTCTCTCAAAACCATTACTCTGCAGTCTACCCTTCCCTTTAAGTTTCAGCTTCAACACTTTATATTAAAAAAAAAAAAAGACCAAAAAACCAAAACAATCCCAACAAAACACCACCTGAATTTTCATTTCCTTTTCCTATGCTACTTGCCTGAGGAAATTAGGTTCCTTTAACTGAAAAGTTGCATGGGATGTAAGAAGAAACTCCAATAAAATGTATCCACAATATACAAGTATAAAAATATTTTGCTTATGATTCAGTACTATAATTTAATAACTTTTTGTTGTTTCATAGGTATCTGGAAAAGGTACAGACACATGTCCTGATCCTGTTACAAGAGGTAGAATGCCAGCATTTGGTACAACATTCCAGGAGAGAGTCAAGGTGATATTCCTGTTTCCCCTGCAAAAGCAACAAAGACTATCAGCACAAACACTCAAGTTAATCGATTTAATTAACAGTTAATAGTATTAAATACATTAGGATACAGATTGTTTATCTGATCCAGAAACAATAAGCTTTTTGATTTTAGGTAATAACTGCCAACATTTTTTTATTTGACTCCTTTGGAGTTGAGTGCATCACAGAACCAAGTCTACACACACTGAAGGCAGAAACCTAGAAGCCAGTTGGTCAAAAAAGCAGTGCATCTTCTAGTCTACAGAATACATAGAGTATCTTGTATCCCAAGGCCATCTTCTAACATCAAAGATGCAATAGAGATGACAAAAGTATTAGATAGAATATAGGTACCTTCCCACACCAATGAACACACGTATTAAATGCAAGGTATATAGGTTAATCAAGATACCATAAATAACAGTAATAAAACAAATATTTACTTACTTGAGACCATTTCCATCATCAAAGAAAAAGTACTTTGACTTCATGTCTTTTAAGAACAGCCTTGGGTTATCTCCTCTCAACATGATCTTGTCCCAAAGGACTACCTGATTTAGGGCCTAAAATCACAATTGGAATTAAGTCAGCAAGGTACCTTACCAGATCATATTCAGACACTGGATCTTCATTGCACTATTCATTTAAAACCCCTGAAGTATATGCTTGTATTCCATAATAATTTAACAAACTAATGCTTCATAATGAAGTAATGTAATACTACTACACACTGAAGTGTGGCACAGAAAAAAATGGGAACAACAAGGAACATCCTAAAACACAAAAAAGACATTTTTAAAAAGTCATACGCTTTAGAAGAATTACATTGCATAAAAGGGTTTCCTTCTGAATTGCACAGGTAAGTCACTTTTAAAGTAGTATTTAGACTTTGTTTCAAACAAAGGACTCAAATTGAGCTGTGACTCTGCTTATGTATTTAACTTTTTTCCAACTTTAATGGAAATCTCTACTTGAATTGCAAGAGTAACCCCCAAAAATTTATGAACAAATGAAAATGTGAGATCCCAAGTTCTTACGTTACAAAACTTTATACTGTTCTTTTAAGTAGATGCTAAACAGTCTTGTTGAGTGCTTTATAGAACAATTTGAAAAAAAAATTTCCCAGTATTTGTGAGAAATTATGATTTACGTGAAAAACATAAAACAAAAATAAAAACCCCATAACAATCTAAAATAGGGAACAATACAATAAAATCACAGAAATCCTAAAAACTTTTCTAGGACAAACACAATATCCACAATCATGTTAACATAGCTAAAGTACTAAAAAAAAAAAAAACCAAGAAAAAAAAAGGACACTTTTGTACATCAACTTAAGAAAAACCACAATGTGATCACAGCAGCTTTAATTAGAATTCAGTGGTACCATGGCAGCATGGTGTTTCACTAAAGTAATTTTTTTAGAGGCTGTTTCACATAGCTTCTATCAGATCAGTAAAAAGGGTATTCAGCTATTCAGAAAGGGAAGGCTCAATAACAACCGATTTAAAGGAGCAAGGCAAATTACTTTAAGAACTATGACAAGGTAACATAAATGAATTAATATAAATTAATTATGGGGTTACATTACAGTAACTGGTAGGGGCAACCACTTCTGTGATCTATGAACAAAAGACACAACACATCAGGCCAGCCCAGAAGCCACTCTCTCTCCTGTTTCTAATAGCATTGGTCAACTGCAGAAATTTAGGAAAAAAGTAAAATGGACACAAAAGGTGAAAATACTCTTTTACAGTATACTATGGTAACACTGCAACACAAGGCATGTGTTATTCTTCTCCCACTCTACTGGGCATATATCAACTCAGGTTTCCTGAAGGTGAACTTCCCAACCTGCAGTTAAACTGTCAAGAAAATAATCATGAAGGCCAGTAAAACCAGCCCAGGCTAGTAGGAAATGGTGGTGGCCTTAACTCTCCTCAGCAGAACTACATAATGTTTAAAAATAGCTGCAGTACTAAAATGGGTAATTACTTCAAACTTCTTTTTAATACTTACATTGTTTTTCGTTGAATATTCTGCGGACAAATATAGAAACAATTGTTTAACGTTCCAATCAAATATACTCTGCAGATGTATGCAAGTTAAGAAAAGTATCATACTGTAGTTACATAACCTTATTTTATTTTTACTAGATCTAAGTAGTCTATAATCAGTATAGTGAGCTCTTACCTTTCTACTTACCTCATCTTACTCATAAATCAGAGCACTGCCAGCAGTTTGAACACATTTTAATCATAATAAAATGACAGTTTTTTAGGTGGGTATTCTTTTTACTATTTATGAAATCCAGGAGCTATTTCTCCTCCAATAAGAGGAGGAGTTCTATTAAGAGTTCTATATTTGACACTGCAAGGTAGTAACCAGAATCCTCTGCTAGACAACCTATTATAAAACCTTAAACATGAAAGTCACAACAGAATTCTTCCATAAATACCCTCAAGGCAATTTATTATACTATCAGAGAACCCTTATATCCAAATACAGCAACATTAAACAATATATAAATGCAAAATTGGTGAAGTGTAGGGAATTCAAAGAGCCCTAAATGCCCATGTTAAAGAAATTAGAATATGGGAAGTATTTCATACAGGGACCCCGAAAATTAGCAAATTTGATTCTCTACTGACAACCAAGAAAGCTCATTTGACTCAAACAATTCTCTGCTCAGATTTTTGATCAACAGTAAATAACTTATGACTGCCATTTGAGACAGTATAATAATGCTGGGATTCTATTAGTTGTCTGTTTATTTAACAATAATGTGTGACTGCTAAGGAAAAAACTTTTTAATTCACAATAGAGATTAACTGTAATTTTTATTTCCTAGTCCTCTTTTGTATTCTATTTGCCATTCTCTCAAAGAATAAACAGATTCCCTAGCCAGCCTCAAAATTATTTTTCTTTTTCCACTCATCCCACGACAAACACATTTTTAGGCTATTAATTCAAAGGGCAAGAAAGGAAAGAATTAAATATTTAACTGCTGTCACTGCAGACTGGGTAGAAATATTTTACTTGAACATTTTTTGTCATCTGGCTCAAAATATCAAACACAATTCTGAAGTTCTCCTTGACAGGATTTCTCGTCACTTGCAAAAGCTAGCAATAAATTAAACAAGCTTAAATGAGTTTGTGAAAACTGCATGTTCCCCTTTCCTTTGCCTAGTTCCTTTTTCTAACTGCCATTTTATTTAACAACTTCTTTCTATTAGTTAAGACCATGTACCTGTATCTCTTTACAAATTTGGAACAAAAACCCCTACCAGACAGTTGCATTTTACATGTCTAAATATTGCAAGCATTATTTATGCCATGAGAAATTTAATCAGAATTTGTAAAAAAAATTAAAAATGCTGTTATTAGTTATTACTAGTAGAAGTCACTCAAACATGGAATCTTTATGCCCACATATTGCAGACTAATCCTTGCACAAGAACCTTTCTTTTAGAGGTCCTGTCCTGCCTTACTCTGTATCTCTCTCTACACAACGTGTACAAATCTACGCATCTACTTTAGAATTTCAGTCTCTGATTTTAATATGTATAAGCATCTCAGAAGTAAAACTCAGTCTTAGGAGCTTACCTCTCCTGCTTCCAGTTGATAAAAAACCCCTCTTATTCCTGTGCAGACAGACTTGCAAAAATCTGATTAACCTGTTTATCCACCATTTGTATCAAGAGTTGTATTTTATGTGGTCTGCTCACACAACACCTTCTTCAAAAGAGCAAACCCAAAACACAGGTAATCACTGTCTTGCCTAATAGTGACAAAAATCAGCAGACAGGGAAAAATCCCAGGATTCTCAGACCAGCTGCAAAACACATTTAAGTGTAATCACCTGAACATGCCACCAATTATTTGGTACAAACTTCTGCAGAAAAACTCTTTCAAGAGCCTAAATCCAGACTAGCAGAGAAGGAAAGAAGTACAAAAGAGAAACTGCAAAATTGAAACAGCAATTGAGAAACAGGCCAAAACACAATGTGATCAATTTTTTTAGCAAATTATATGCTTCCCAATGTATTTCATACAATACTAATGATCAGAGTGTTTAACATCTAAGCAAGTAAAGAATTACAATGCCTTTTTTATTCTTAGAAGAAGACAGGTACTTCTACACAGCCGTTACACAGTCAGAACTTAGAAAGCCTCACAAGAAAGTGAATTTGAAAGGTGTAGTTCCTAGGTTAGGTATGACATTCAAAACAGTATGCTATATAAACCTTACCATTAATTCATTCTTCAAACAACTGATACACATTTCATTTAAAAGTAATAATGTCTAGATGTTAAACTGCACTCCCCATTATTAGACCCAGTGCACTTCACAATAAGCCTGATTTTAAAAACAGGCATTAAACAACTTGTCATCTACTACAGACCAAATGGCTGGTTTAAGTTCTATTTCACTGTCATAGCTACGTAAAATACTATTTTTAGCTGCTTTCAATTTTTATTTTAAGACAAATTTTTTTTGTCTTAGTTTTTTGTCTAGTTTTTCCCAAGTCCTGAAGATATCTGAAGATTATAAGACAACAAAAACAGACATTAAAGTGTTCTTATTCCAAAAAGTTTGCAAACCATTTTTTCCCTTAAGGATATCTGCAGTTATGTCAAATGTGACGAATCCCAGATCACTTCTTTCTCTAGGTCCAGTGAAATCTTCTACATTTTTTCTGAGAAAACAAAACACAACAAGATTATCCTTTCTCGTTATTTGTCTTTTACACACTACATAAATTGTGTTTCTTATTAGATATTTCCCTCATCCAATTTCTGTGTTTTGTTTTAAATACTTCTGGCTAAAATGTAATCAACATTACAAACTAACATCTACCTTCCAGAAATTATGGTGTCCCAGTTTTAAATGTCAGCCCTTGCCACCACAGTGTCTAAGACATATAAGTAGTCTATTGACTTCTCCCTGTTAACATAAAACTGTATTTAAACTGGACTACATTTCATTTTAGTAAAGCATGTTTTAACATCCCCAAATATGTAAAACTGATTGGGACACCACCAGCATAGCAGTCTGCTGGCAACCATTTTCCATATTATTTCTCAATTGTCCTTGAAAAAACAAAGCCTTTCGAGGTCTGACCATTCCAACAAATCAGTTTATGTGCATAGTTCACCCCAGTTTCAAGATTTATTCCTGTAATGTATTTAAGTAACAGCATGAAGAAAATAGTTATTTTCCTCTACATTCTGGAAAACTGAATCATATTGGAAGGCTTTATTATAAACTTACATTCGGAACAGTATTTCACGTTGCCACACTAAACCACAATAAAAAGAGCAATTGGAAAATAAGACACACAGCAGATATTTCCATATGTATTCATAAAAATTATCAATTTACCAAACTTACCATCTAAAAAGAGAAACACCATAAGCAATTAGCTTGGCAATGAACTGTGAACCTCAGCTCCTCATGGAACAATGTTTTTATGAATTATGAACTTCATAGTTATTTTGGTGTAAGTTAAGAAAACCACCACCAAATCTTACAATTTAGGCATTGATATGAATTTCCATCCATTTGCAAAAAGCAGTATCTTTTTAAGTGGTAAACCTTCTCAAGCACTTGACTTGACCACTGTCAGTCAGGTGGTATAGCAGCCCTTAAGCTTGGGATATCCAGAACTTCTCAGACATTCAAGAGAAGCAGCTTAGGTATAACATCTCCCAGTAACACCAGATGTGTGCATCGCAGAATGGACTAGCAGTGCACATTTCACCCAAATTAAGCATCAGTATGCTGCTGCATATATGCTGAGCTCACCACAACACTCTAAGACATGCTTTTACGCCGATTTTATGCTGTTGCAATCCTCAGTGCAGCATGAATACAGGTGTGGTTTATTTTATTTATTTATTTATTTATTTTCCCTGGGGTATTAAACCAGTATGAAAGGTGATGGCATTCCCCTTATTTGAATTCATCTCTCCTTTCAAGTCCTGCTATTAGGCATCAACTGGTGCCTTTTACCTTGGGGTGGTTCCAAAGCTCCACAGAATCTTCACCAAATATTCACAGAATGACCTGAATTGGAAGGGACCTTAAAGACCACCAGGTTTCAACCTCCCTGACATAGACAGGGACACCTTTCACTAGACCAAGTTGTGCAGAGCTCCATATAACCTGGCACTAAACACTTCCAAAAGTGGGCTGCTTTAGCTCCCTAATCTGGACCAAAACCACCCAAACAAAAAA
>VXBR01012229.1:96605-112314 GCA_013400215.1 Cisticola juncidis | reverse complement strand
TCCATGTGTCCCTCCATCCAATCTCCTTTCTGCTCATACTCTCTCCACACCTCTCTCCCCTCACTCCTACTGCCTCTTACCCCTCAACCATTTCCAACCCTGGGGCCTGCAGCTGTGCCTTTCCCACAGAGCCTTTTGGTGAGCACAAATCATAAACACTTCTACAATTATAAACCAAACCCTATGTCACTATATTCTTACACTGTAATGATTGTTTTCCTTGGAATTTGTGAAGAGAAGCCATTACCAAGAGAAAAAATGCAATACACTTGAAGAGCATTCTTTCTCTCTTTCATGGCTGGTCCTTAATCTACTCTTTTCATGTTTCTGGGTTGTTTTGCTTTGTTTTGTTTTTACTTCTTTCAACATGAAGCAAAAATGACGGATACTGATATGACAGAGTTTTGCTTTATTCAGAAATTAGGAACATGGACACACAAGCCTGTGCCTGTTGTTTATAATTTGTAGGTAGGAAATACAATATTTTTGTTTGGGGGAGGGAGGTGTGGTGGGAAAGAGTCATGCTTTGTGACCACTGGATTCAGGTTAAGCAACTTTTGTAATTCTCTCAATTTGGATATAAGCCACTGTGAGACTTGTTGCAAATAGCTTTTTTCTCTTCCCTTTTTCTGAAACAAACAAACAAACCCCCCAAAAAAACACAACAACAAAAAAACCCAGATACAGATAAATGTAAAAGGATTAGAGACAGTCCTCAGATTTATACCTCAGCTGGACTGATACTAATTCAGGTTACTTTCTCCTGAGATAGTTGATTTTGTGTGTCTGTTTACCTGCACAGAAATATATAATGGAGCAGCTGAAGAATATCTTCATTTTTAGAGATGACCCTGTCAAAATCAGAACAGTGAACAACCTTGAACAACAGCTTTGGTTATGAATATGTACTAAATTTTGGGGATCAGCTTAAACCATATTCAGACTGGATTTCCATGTCATTGCTGAAGCAGATCTGTGGTTTGCCTAAGATATTTACAGGGCATTGAAGCTGCAGAGACTAAACTGACAGGATATGGCTACAGCACATTGTTCTACTGTATGTTTTATTTTTTCAAACTGGGAGATTGCTTGCCTGTAAAAAAGATGGTGATTACAAAGGAAACAACATGACAAATGCTTCAGGACATTAAAAATCAGGTAAAAAAAAGACATCACACTGAGCTGCTCTCTTCCAGATTATAATAAAATTGGGTAAACTATTCACCGTGACTAATTTATTCAGAAGTTGCCCCTTCATGGGCTCATGAATTTATATTCAAACAGATTTGGATTTCTACAGATTTCTTACTCAGTGTCACAATTATTGAAATAGTTGTACTTTTAATCCTTTTTTGGGGACTCTCACTTTACACATTCTTTGATTCTTATACATATGAGGTTTTGAGAGGAGATGAATTACAAGATGCTGTTGTCATGGCGTAGTGAGGATGGGTCTTTATAGGATTATTCTTTCCCAGCTGCCCTGCTGCATACAAACACTCAACAGTAAAGATTTATTTAACATTATCAGTCTGTATACTAAATTATATTATGGTAATCTGTTCAGGAAAGTGCATTATGAGAGTATAATCACCAAATTCTCACCTTCAGCTTTGATTTTGTCTATAAGAAGTTATTTAATAATTTAATGATTTATCTGAATGAATCCAGGCCCACAGAACTCTGTTACTTAGGATCTAGGTCTCATAGAATGCACTGAAACATCCTGAAGTAATTAGTATATAACTTTAAAGTAGGATAAATACATAATATGGAAAATTTTGAAGTATTTAAGTCTGTGAATACAAATGTGCCTTATTAACCTTATCACTCAAAGACAGGGCAGATTGATGGGAGAGACCCTCAGCAGCTTGGGCAGCTGGACCCGAAGCAATTCCATTTTGAGGATGGCTGGCCTGATTCATGAAAGGTTCCATAACAGGAAATAGAAACTGTTTCATTACAGCATTCAGTACCTCAGGTTGCTCACAATATAGTAAAGTATGACCGACAGACCAGAGTTACTTGAACCTGATGTACTCCAAACACAGTGAAAACTTATTTCAGTTTGCCCCACTATTCTGTATTCAACTGAAAAAACTCATGGTTCTACTCTCTTAGAGCTGAGCGTTGAAGCCTAAGTCTCACAAAGCATCTCCAGTTTTTAATTTAATACTGGCTTGACTTTGCATTCCCTACCCACTCTAACCAACCACCAGTTATTTTCAGCTCCTCAGGAACCCCATAATAATCTACAAACATACTTGGACCAACATAGTGAAGATCTGATAAAGGACATTCCTGTAAAAGACCTCTCTATATTGTAAAAACTGTACCAAGATGTTTCCATCAGATACTTCTTCTTCACTTTTCCAAATGATTTCCTGAAAGTCCAGTTATTAAATTAGTTAGCTGCATACATATAAACAAAGAAAACATCAAAAAAGCAGATCATAGCATAATACTTAAAACTGTTAGAAGAAACTTTAAATCCATCATGCTCAGTTACTGGATAAGTGGTTTATTTAAATACTGGGCAGTCCATAGAGAGCTCATACATTATTATCAACAATTATTATGCAAATACTTTCTTTCTTAGTAATTTCATATCAACACTAATTGTCCACTTAGACAGTTTATGATTGGTTTTGCTTCTTAGATGACAAACATGGGGAGAAATCAAATGTTCTGTGAGATCACAATCAGAGTTCTGTTAACATTGTCTGTAAAACTGCTGGCATATCACTTACAATCAAAACCTCCAGCTAAATGAAAAGTAAAGAATATGATTATAAAAGGGTCATGAGGGTATGTAGATGAGTCAGTCATGACTGACATCAAGTTTTCTTTATCTTACATCATTTCCAGGAGTCTTTGCCTCAAGGGCAGTTACTTCATAGCTAGGACAAGCTACATGCAAAAAATCGAGGCTGAGTTACGGATACCCACAGAGTATGGATATATTTTCACACAATCATTTGCTTTGTCTCATTCTTAGAAGAAATTTATCAACTTTGTTCTGTGCACAGATAGAAGCATTTACCTATGCTGAAAAAAAAAAGTAGCATGTACTTGAATGAATACTTACAAAGAATGTTTCTATTTCCATCTCCCACAGCTGGTTCATTTTCAGCCCATTCTGACACTGAAAGAGGGACATGAGCATATGATGAGTGGTTGGCAGGTCTGTAAAATGCTCGGTGCACTGCAAATATAAACATCATCCTTTGATAGCATCCACACATGAAGAACTGTCCCTGCTCTAGATCACTCATGGTGGAGGGAAGAGGAAAGAAGAAGACAAAGGACAAATAAAGAGAGGAGGACTTCATTATTCTTTCACAGAAATTCAGGATAAAAACTGAGGAATACACTGTACTGTGAATAACTGAAGGAAAACTTATTTGCTGCTATTGCTGATGTTTGAGTGGATAAGTGAAGAAATAGTTTTCAAGGAATTTTATAGTTTAACTTCTCCCTTTCCTAAACAAATATTTTTAAAAAGGAAGGAAGGTGTTCTTTGTTTAAAGTGTTGTTGTACTTCGCCTTTATCAGAGATAACTATTGTTTTTTAAGATAAATGATAAGAACTGACACAGAAAATGTTATGTTTAGAAAGTGTTGATATTTTTTTAAGCTCTAACAAAAAATGTATTTTATACCCTATTGACGAAGGAAGGTATATCTTGATTACTGAAAGCAATGATTGCCAAAAGGAAGGTATTACTTATTGATCAGTTATTTTAAATGTCCTGTGTATTATTTTATGAAAATTTTCTTTTTTAACACAAAGATAGCTTTCTCTAAAGACTTACGTCACAATTTTTTCTTCTCATTCATCAGCCTTCTAGTGTAGTTACATGAGAGCAATGCCCATAAAACACACACAAACAAACTAAAAAAACCCCAACAAAACCCCAAACAAACAAATGAAAGAAAACAAACAAAAGAAGACAAAATGAAAGGAATACAGTGAGAGTCAAATATCAGTTTGGGGTGTAGTACTGCAATCTATGACTAGAATATCTTCCATGATGAAATTCACTCTCATGTGTTAATATAATATATAATACAATCAGTGGGTAGTTCTCACTCAAATTATGTCGCTCCAGTGGCTATGCCCTTCAAATTTTCACTTGCTCTCATTGTTTTATCAGAATCTATTAAATAATCTTATGAAAAGGTTTAAGAATATCCTTGTTCATATCTCATTCCAGTTCACAGGAAATCCCAAACCAATTCACAGTCTATTGAGTTTTCTGTTAAAAAACACCTGGTGGGAAGTACTGCTCAGCAAATGCAGCAGGCAGAATTCTAGAAAAAAAAATAGCCTGTATATTCAAGCTCAGGGTGAGATCCTTGAAAAAAAATTAGATTTCAAAGGGATGAGACAATTAGGCCAATTTCTGATTTCTGTAGCTTGCAACTGTACATGCTGGCTGGTGAGGGAAAGAGGGACATCGGAATAATGATGGAAGAAAACAAAGTGACTGAAAATTTAACTACATGGAAATGGTGTTCTTGATCTTGAAATGCCTCCAGTGCTGGCAATTGTGCAATTTAGAAAATTGGCTCAATTAAAGCAGCAGCTTCTTATGTTGAAAGCTGTGAGCTTTTGAATAGGGCAAGAGCTGGATGTAGCAGAAATCAAAGGAGAGTCATAAAAGTTGTAAGCATAAGATCCAGGACAGTAATTTTATGCTGAAATGAGGGTTTCAGAGCTCATATGTATCTCCTAAATGGAGCTAGACCAGATGCAATTGAGGATTGAAGAAATCATTTGAATTTGTCACTAAGGAAGATAAAGAAAACTCACAGTGGATAACTAGTTAGATAATCTTTGAGTCAGAATGAGGTGAACTCTTAGATCCT
The DNA here is from genome assembly GCA_013400215.1 of Cisticola juncidis. Taxonomy (NCBI): domain Eukaryota; kingdom Metazoa; phylum Chordata; class Aves; order Passeriformes; family Cisticolidae; genus Cisticola; species Cisticola juncidis. The sequence continues at coordinate 107,442 of VXBR01012229.1, read as the reverse complement.
TAGCACAATGTGCTTGAGAGAAGTAAATCCACTTCCTCACAGTACTGTAGGACTTAATACTGGTGATGTGTATAGAAATCATTTAAAACAAAGGAATCCCTTTGCACCAAATAGCTTTCATGTTTGTTTTTATCTGTAGTGGTAAGTTTGAACTTAAAATTTTTAATTAGGTAAATTGACTTTTTTTTTTTTCAGAATTCAATAATGTTTGGCTATATTCTATCTGAAATAATGATCTCATACTGTGATAATAATCATGAAAGAAAAAACCTCTACATTTGAGAGGTTCCTGTTATCTGGCAACAAGTTCCATCCAGTGGATGTAAACTTAATTGCAATATATTTCCTTAATGATCTGGGCTAATTGAGACTCAAAGATATGTTATCTTTTGAATGTTGCCTTCCTTTAACAAAGCATTTGTAGTCAGCTAGTCTGTTTTATTTGAAGCACCTTTAAATGAATAATTTTATGTATAAGTAATGATTTTTCTGAATATTTAATCAAGACTTACAGGGACGGATTGGCAGGAAATGACAAAAATTAGCAAAGGGAATGAATTGTTAGGTCATGAGGCATTTTTTTCCCCTTCATTTCGAGTCATACAAGAATGTGTATGGTTTCCCTGCATTATTATTTTCAGAGCTTTGTCTATTCTTAAGTATTAGAGTATCTCATTCTGGAAGAATGGCTGAAAAAGGGGAGCATGATGAAACCAAGTTTCCTTTCCACCACCACTAAATTAAAAGCCTCATCACCACTGAAATCAATGCAATTGTTTTCTGTTTCTAATAACATGAAAATTAGAGTGTAAATTCCAAGCAAAATCACCAGTGGTCTGAATCATCCTTTTGTGGAGTCTATTTTCTTTGATGATGAAGGGAGATTCCAGTAACTACTTTCCTAATGTAGATTTACTGTTCTTACGTTAATTCACATTATTTAATCTAATCATTCATACACATGCACTCTTTAATACTTCACTCACTCACACACTTGTAATTAATATGTTTCATCCAAACTGTATCAACAATTTGAGACAAATAGTTGTAACAAGCAAGCTGTAAGCACTTCAGGAAGGAACAAAGGTGATGATGGTGGCATGGTGACAGCAGCTGCTTCTGCTGATACTCAGAATGTTCTGCAATTACAGGGACCCATAGAAGGAAGAAAATTACAGAAGTGAACACCAAATGTGGCATTGCCACTACTTAGTGATCTCACATTATACAGATTCCTATGATTCCAAATATTTTTGTCTTTTCATTATCAGTTTATGTTTTAGAAGTGGGCTTTCTCTATTTTCTGTTTCTTGCCATCTCCATTCTCTTTTTTACCTTCATTTTTCTTTTTTTTTTCTTTTTTTTTTCTTTTTTTTCTTAACCAGGAAGGATGTTTAAAAGGTACTTGACCCTAAACCACTATTTCACTGATATTTCTAACCATCATACTACTTCTGCTGCATCCACACCATCTGCCAGCCATGCATAGAACACTGACACACTCAGTCCACTTTAAAACCAAGCATATACCACCCAAACTGAAACTGTCACGCAACTTTTATTGCGGTTTATTTTTTCCCCTGTTATTGCTCATTACCAAAACATATGTTCATGTAAGAAGGATATTTCTTTTCCTTTATCAGGCTGTACCTCTCCCTGATTTATGAGTTCTGCCAGGGACTGACTTTAGTAACATCACTATGTTTTTTTTATGTGAGAGATTGCAAGTGACCTCAGCCAATCACAACCAATCCCCTAAAAGATCAGCAAGAATGGATCTTGTAAAGAAATGTTACAAATTAAAAAGGCAAGGGAGAAACAGAACACAAGAAGGAAAACAAAATTATCTTTTCACAGGGAGAATTCAAGGGATGATATATAACAGATATCTATATAGTAAAAGACATAAGGTCGGCCAAATACCTAAAGAAGCATGTAAGTGGCATATCCCTGGTATCCAAGTTATCCACAAAGGAACTGGCAAATATGACACAGCATTTCTGAGGTGTCTGCAGTCTTCTGGAGATGCAGCTGAACTTTAACAGCTATGCTGGTGTCTAAAATGCCAGTGAGTGCCTGTGTAAGTGAAAGTATCTAGCTCTGTTTTAAGACTTTTAAGTAAAATTCTGTGTATTTATGAAGTTTATTAAACCCAGTCTTACGTCTCCAGTTCTTCAAAATAAAAGCACTTGACTAGATCACAGTTTCAAGCTCTTAACATGTAGTTTCCAGTTGATCCATTGAATCCTTTATTCAAAACTACACCGTGATCATAATCAAAGTATGTAAAGCCTGGATTCATCTTCACCTTCTCTGGAGATCACAGAACCACAGAATGAGTGAGGTTGGAAAGAGCCACAGTGGTTCATCTCATCCCATCTCCCTGCTTCAGGCCTGGCACAGGATTGTGTCCAGATGGTTCTGGAATATCTCCAGTGAGGGAGACTCCACAAAATCTCTGTTCCAGCACCAACATTTTACAGTAAAGAAGCTCTTCCTCATATTAAGGTAGAGCTTCTGTGTACCAGTTTCTTCCCACTGCCTCTTCTCCTATGGATTGCCATCACTGAGCAGAGCCTGGTCCATCCTTTTGGACCTCTCTGCTTTAGATATTCATACACATTAAAAAGGTCCCCTCCCAATGGTCTTTCTAGAGTCTGAACAGACTTGGCGCCCTCAGACTTTCTTCATAGGAGAGATGATCCTCAAGAGAATCCCATAATCAGTTTTGTAGCTCTCCACTGGACTCCTTCCAGGACCACCAGCCCAGACCCTGGGCATAGCACTCCAGATGTGCATCACAGGGTTGAGCAGAGGAGCAGGATCCCCTCCCTGACCTGGTGGGAATGCTCTTTCTGATGTGCCACTATATGTACCATTGGCCTTCTTGGCTACAAGAACTGATTGCTGGCTATGGACAGCCTGTTGTCCACCAGGAGCTCCAGGTCTTCTCCTCAGAGCTGCTCCAGCAGGTCACCCCTAGCCTCTGTTGCTGCCTGGGGTTGTTCCTTTCCAGGTGTAGGATTTGAATTTGCTCTGTTAAATTTAAAAATTCTATTAATTTTCAACAAGGTTAAAAGAGTTAGATAAAAAGGGGAAGCATTGTTAGACCATGTTTTACATTGACATTATATTATTCAAAAAACAAAAACAAAACAAAACAAAAAAACAAGTGAACCAAAGAAGAAAAGTAATATTACCAGAATGTTGTTCTTATAAGCATGTGGGAGTTATTAAGACTCTGGATTCAGGCTTCACATTTTCTTCCCTCTGCAAACGACAAACAGATGAAGGATGAATCTCCCAAATGATGTATTTTAATTTGAGAGTAGATAAAGGACTGATACAGATCACTCATCTTTAGTGTGATAGGGACTAACTTCCCTAAGGAACCTTTATTTTTACCTCTTTTACTTTTTACCTTAATTCTGCGTGACATTTTGAAGAGGCATCTCTTCAGTTTGATAGACGATTTTGTGGGCCAAGTGTCTTACCTCAGATCTGAACACAATTGCTTTCCCTAGGGGAAAAAAAAATAAAATATATGTAAGTAGTTAGAGTTATTCTTTGCTCTCAACTGTCACTGCAAATATACCTCACTTTGCATGCAACCAGAAGACAGTCGATGATCCTTGCATCAGTGTCATGTCTGTTTCATAAATCAGACAGCAGGAGGTGGTCCAAAAGTCAAATCCTGAATACTCTCCTGGGGTCTTAATAGGTTACCTTTGAATTGGAGCAAGCCCTCATGGGTCCCAGGCTGTTTGAACTCCATAACTGGGTCTTCCACATAAGTAGCTATCAAGCCAATGGGTCTTCTGGGTTCTTAGTTAATATGCTTAGAGGTTTTGCTATTAGAATAAATGCCAGTTCTTTTTGTTAGTGGATTCCTCAGGCTTTCAGAGTGCAGTTTTAAGCACTCTAAATGCCACCAGCACTCATTATCACACCACCTACTTCCCAGTGGAATTCTTAAGTGACAAGAAGCTGGAAAAATACAGATGGCATAATTACATATTTTGCAGTTGATTAATCACCACAAAACATTAATCACATTTGGTATAACAATACATAATCAAATTCTTTATAGTAGAAATTAAGTTTCTTTCTGGTATGGAGTGGATTCCTTTAGGATATTGACATGGCTTTTCAGCATCTGTTTTGCACCGATTCCACATCTGCATTTGATTTAATCAGCTTTAGGGCTCTGCAAAAAAGATGGCTTTAAGGTTTGTTTCATGTTCCTAAGTGCACATTAATAATAGCAGAAGTGCAAATAGAGATATAGCTGCTGTGACAAACTACTCTTTGTATGTTACACTTACTCATTTTCTGCCTTCAATGAGGTCTTTTCTCTCTTTTAGTTACTTTGTTGAATGGAACAGAAAACTTGTAATGAAATAACTCAAGTTGGTAATATATTGATAAAAGAAAGGCAGTCAAGATAGCACACCAAAAACGAACTTGTGATAGCTCATCAGGACAACTGTCAGCATCAAAGGCATGAGGAATTGTTGCTAGCCCAGTGGTCAAGGCATGATGCCAGTCACATCAGATATATTTGCCCCCCCACTGTGCTGCCTTTGACTCGCCAGTCTCCATGATCTGTCACATGTAGCTCTCCTGCCAAGGAATAATCTTCGTCATTGGTTCAAAGCTATGGCTCTGGGGCACAGGACCACCAATCCTAAGTTGTCCCAGGAAATGCTAAAACTGTTTTCAAGTCCGCAGATGTGGGTAATGGAGGCCAAGGATTTCACTTCCAAAAGTGTGCTTTACTAACCATGTTATGGAACAGCCAGAGGCCAGTGCTTTGTTCCATCACTGCTGCTAAATCTGGGTCACTGTGCAGTAAAGCAACATAAAATGTGTAAACCAGAGGCAGAACAATCAAGCAGAATTTAATTGCCCACTACTAGGGGATACTCTCTCCTAGATTATACATGTAAGCATAACTAAAAAGAGACTCTAAAATCCAGGAAGACAATTCCATAAGATTAACTCTTTTACATTTGTTTTAGTCCAACATGAGATATATATATATATATGTTTTTCTGATACATAGAATAACCTAGCTGCAGCACACAGGCTAGAAAAACCTTTTTGTTCAGGCAAGAGGCGGTTAAGCTTATTTGGAATGTGGAAGCTCAAACTCAGCTCAGACGCAGTCCAAAGGAGGCTTTTGAGGATACTTTCCCCCATTTCCACAGGAAGTATTCTGATCCCCAAGTTATACTAGAAAGGAGATTTCTTTCTCAAAGAGTCCCATGGAGATATATAAGTTTTCTATACAGTCACTAGCACTTAGTTCCTCTGAACCATGTTTTTGAGACTCATCATTTCTCTTCTAATTGTATGGAAAACTGTAATAGACCCAAGGTTACAATAATACAGCAAGATGAGTGCCTTGGCTTGAATATGAAACCATTGACTTCTGCTAGAGTTTTCACAATTGAGATATTGTGGAATCTTCTCTGGAAAAAAAATGTCAGCAGGAGTTTTTTAGGAATTTAGAGGTAATTTATACTGAATAATAGTTAAATTAATTAGTTATACAATTTACTTAAATAAGAGCATTGTGCAAGTGGGATACTACAAAAACCACAAAGGAAAATCAGTAAGAGGCTATATCTCACATTCAGTGTGTTCAGCTCTTCATTTCAATACCTAAACTTTGGATTCAGAATATTAATGCATAGTAAAAATATTCATATTTATCATGTTTTTCTGACGGACAGCAAGAGAGCAAAACAGCACATATGGCTATGTAGTAACCATTTGTTGCTTCATGAGCAGAAATTATAATTAACCATGCAACTTACAAGGAGTGATTAAAAAAACAAACAAATAAAATATAAAAAAAACCAAACCTACCCCACTTTAAAACAAACTAGATCAACTAGGGTTTGAAACAAAGAACTGAGGCATGTTTTCTGAACACATAATTTGTCTGCTGGTGCTCAGAATTGGGATGTTACTGGCTTCTATGAAACACTTTTAGAGCTATGAAGAGTGGTGCTGTAGAAATAAAGTGACTGATGTTCTGCCAATATAAACCTCAAAAGGAGGTTGAAAAACACAGCAAGTGTCACTTCTGAAGCTGGAGATAGGGAAGCATTATGTTTTATTTTGCCCTTTAATATAAGCCCCAAAGCATTGCTTCACTAAAATGGGACTGCTACCTGAACTGAGGCCAACTCAGTCTCTTAGCACAAATGCAGGGATGAAAAACCCATTCAGTATGTCACTGTAAAATTTCTGTGTTTATTGCTGGAATTAGCAGAGCACAGGGTCTTCACATCCACAGGTTTTGACTTCTATTTTGTTGCATACTGAGGAGATGTAGAGCCAGCTGTGCACTGTTTATTCATACTGGGAAACTGCTACTTGCCCAAAATCCCCACTGATAACAAGAAGATTGCTTTAATTGGAAACATTAACAGTCATGGGAAACCATGTCTGAATCCTTAAGGACACACAAGGGCTCTGTCCTGATCAGTGGTAGATGGGAAGATTGCTTACTTGCTTGGGAAAAGCTCTTGTTTCGACTGTCCATGCAAAATTCACTTGTCACGCTTAAGTGCTTTTGAGCCATTGAATGTGAGAATTTTACGAGGTAATCATTTTTGCCAATAAATAAGGAGAATTTCAGGATCATGATTTAACCCTGGAAATATCCCATTGTCCCCAGGAAGCCTCTGCTGAACAGAAGCTGAAGATACGGCTTGGGCTTTTATAGGCGAGGAATCATGATGCTCCTGATACAGCATTTCTTGAGGAGCAACTGTAAAATCTCCCAGTCCCTTAAAAAAAAAAGACACTCTGGAACATGTGCATGTTTTCTCAAAGTCTTTTAAATCAACCAATGTAATTTAGTGCAAGTCTTTTAGCATGTAATGTTGATCCTTGTTAAGGCAAATTTTCCTTTCTAGTGCACTTCATGCAAAGTAAATTTCACATTAACACTGTTGGATAATCTTTTCACCCTCATTTTGAATATTTAAAGCAGGACTTAAAATATCTTAGTGAAAAGAATACTAGTCTGTCAGTAAGAGGAAAAGCTATAAAGCAATAGGTATTTCTCATCTCTGTTCTTACAGTCCAACATTTTTACATAAAAAGACAGAATCTAGTCATTTGACATATTTGGCAGAAATGTTAGAGCATGCTTTTCTGATCAAGTGGAATACTGAAGATACTAAACACTCATTAAACACCATTTCAGTGGTCATAGGGTAATCACAATCATGAGAAAAGCTTTTGCCACAATAGAACTCTTTCAAATCTGTAAAGATTGTATAGCTGGAAAAGAAGCTTTTATATCTCTGTATTTAACAGTTAATATTTGTATTTCTGAACACATCTAAGAAACACATCTAAGAAATAACTGGCTAACCTAGAGACATCAGAATCCCCTCTAAACATATATGAGTAGGTAGAAAGGCAATATATTGAAGTGGAACTTTTTTAATTTAACCAATTAGATGGAGCTAGGGGAAAACAGACCTGAGATCTTGTACTGGGTTTGCATAACCAGTTTTGGTAGTGGAGAGGCTGCAGGTGTGACTTCTCTGAAGTGCCACTGGAATCTTCCCCATGTCTAGTGGAGCAAATGCCAGCAAATGCCAGCTAGTCCAGGGTGGACTTACTGCTGGCCAAGGGTAAGACCATCAAGAATGATGGTAATGCCTCTGTAATAACATACTAAGGAGGGGAAAAAATAGGTAGAGGCATTTCTGTCAGAGAAGAGCAGGGTGCAAATATGTGAGAGAAGCAACCCTGAAGACAGGCAGAGCAGTGCAGAAGGAGGGGCAGGAGCTGCCCCAAGCTCTGGAGCTCAGATTCCCCCAGAGCCCCTGGAGCAGCCCATGGTGAGGCAGCTGAGTCCCTGCAGCACAGGGAGGGCATGGGGCAGGGCGGGGGGGTGGGGGGTGGTGGTGTACAGAGATCCACCTGCAGCCCCTGGAGGAGCCCAGGGGAGTAGGGGGATGCCCAAATTAGGCGTTGACCCAACAGTATTCTGTTCTGGATCAGGATCCTGGCAAGACCTGCAGACCCACAGAGAGATGAGTCCAGGGTGGAGTGGGTTTTTGATTGGGCTTGTGACCTGTGGAGTCCTGCAGTGGAGCTGCCTGTTCCTGGAGGACTGAACCCTATGAAAGAGTGACCTACTTTGGAGCAAATCATGGAGAATGGCCTCATGAAGGAAAGACATCATGCTAAGCAGGGAAGGATTTCAAATCCTCTCTCTGACCACAGCAGGAACAATGTGATGAACTGACCATAACCCCCATGCCCATCTCCCTGCACCACTAAGGGGAAAGAGGTAGAGCTTGGAAAGAAGGGAGACATTGGGGGAAGTTGTTTTTAAGATTCACTTTACTGCTCTTCTTATCATTCATTATCCTGCTCTTCTTTTGTTGGTAATAAACTCAGTTTGTTGGTAATAAACTCCATTGAACTCTCCAGGTTGAGTCAGTCTTGCCCACAGTGGTGACTGATCTTTCCCTGCCCTTAATTTGTTAACCTTGTCTTACATTTTCTCTCCTCTGTCCAGCTGCAGATGGGAATGAGAGAGTGGCTGTGGTTGGGGCCTGGCACCCAGCCAGGGTCAGTCCCTTAGAGGTGCCCACTGGTTTGTGCACTCCTGGATTACCTTTATGATGATGTGGCGCTGCCCAGATTTACAGACCAAGTCATAACAGGCACCTGATTTGGGAAAAATACACAATGGTAATAAGGGATGTCAGTAAGAAGCCTGCAGTGTATTTATATCCTCAGGAGCCCACTCCAGCGATATCTCTGATATAATAATAGACTAATAAAAAATCCTATGCTAATACTCTTATTCACAGCTCTCTCAGTTGTTTCACAAACTAAACTTCCCTAGACATTCATAAGAGTTGTACCCAAGCAAGGACCAAGCAAAGACAGACTCAGCAACTCAGGAATAAGTAATCTTTGGGAAGTACATTGATTAGCTATCTCTATTCTTGTTTAAACATATTCCTGCTACATTGTTGACTGAGAGGATTTGCATATGAAAGCAGAATGTGCTCCAGTGTTGAGGAAAGGGTGAGATGCTCACTGTGTATTTATGGAAAATAAACTGTTAAAGAGTGACAACCAGGTCTGAAACTTCAGGGGGTAGAAAGAGAAGAGAGAGAGGTAGAAGGAAAGTGAGATAGAAATCTAGCAGCTTTTGACAGGTAGGCATAAATCTTCCTGAAGGGTAGAGTCACCTGAGGAAAGAGAGTGTGAGAGACCATTAAACCTTAAGAGTTTTGAATGATTTGTGAGGAAAATGTGGAAGTTTGTTAGGCATAGAATGGCAACTCAAAATGTAGATTGAAGATCATCAGAAAAGCCCCTTGTCTGTGAGGTATTTGGCTCAAAGGGCTCATGGTAGGAGTGTTGCTTTATAAGGTCAGCTGTTGGTAAAACACAACCTTGCTTTCTGGGGTTGCTGGGCAGATGTTTGTGATGGACTCTTGTTGCAAACCTCAGCCAACCCAGCATTTTTAAGCAGTAGGATTTAAATGTCTTGCCTTAGAAGAAACCAGGCTGGACAATCCTTACCATTGGTTTCTAGGCCAGTCTTTTCACAGGTGCAGCGTCCCTGGACTGAGTGATGAATGACACTGGTTATAGTTCATCTGTGTTTGAAGAAGATAAACAGCTTGGTGCCAGTTAACTCCCTTTCCATAAAGTGAACAACACAGTAATGTATTGATAGGGGAAAAGGGCTTTGTTTATCTTTCATTCTTCTACCAATCTGTGCAGTTCTCAACTTTGAGCCCACTATTTGTCCCTGCATGTCTCATGGTAGAAAGTAGGAACTGTTCTCTTCTGGTTTGAGGGAGTTTTTATTTTTTCTGCTGTCATGAATTGCAGCAAAGATTAAAGGCTGGGATTAGGTAAAGTTGCTCTTAATTTTCCACTTTGCTGGCTTTCTCACTTTGCCCTATGCTTGTGGGGTCAGCCACCAAGACAGTATTGTCTTACCTTACCCAGTATCCAAAACTTGTCTGAGGACACATGTGCCTTGTTTGTTCCTATCTTATTAAAATTATATTCTGAACATCTGAATGATACTATTTCACCTTTCTTCACAATAGTCACTCCTAGTGGAAATCCAAACCAAAAGAATCCAGCCCTGTCTTCCACCATAGTTTGTATTTCATGACCAATAATCAGACACTGTGATCTTCACTATCTGGAAAGACAAACAAGACAATTTGTCAACAAGACAATTTGTCAGTGCAGAACAAACTGTTAAGAAGCTGAACAGTTAAGAAGCTACTTAGCTGTAGGATTTGGTTAGGTTTGTGACACTTTCTAACAAATGAGATCTGTTGATAAACCAAAGATCAGATAATTTCCATTTTCTCTCGTGTTTTTGTGATATCAGACGAGATCATACCAGAAAATCAATAAGGAATTTCAGAATATGTAATGCTTAGGAAGTTATTTCCTCCTTATTTCACAATGTCTTTAGATATTCCCCACTATGACTAATGGGAAGGTGGTGATTTCATCTCATGCACAGACATACTTTGTCATTTGGTCTGCTCTGATCTGTTGATCCAGATAGAGATATGAATATGAACCAGTTATAGTAACTTAATGAAACAAAAAAAATAAAACCATGCTGTTCTTGCATATGAGAGCAGTTTGCATGAACTGTTGTAGAATTCAATCACTTAAATATCTCTACAGTATCAGTTTTTGCTTGTCTCTACCAGCATGGCAGCTATGGGACAATAAAGGCCATAGGCCATGCTCACTTTCTCTCAAAAAAAAAAAAAAAAAAAAAAAAAAAAAAAAAAAAAAAAAA
>VXBR01012229.1:83948-96564 GCA_013400215.1 Cisticola juncidis | reverse complement strand
AAAACCAACCAACCAAACAAAAAACCTACAGGAGAAAAAAAAATAAAATTTGAGAGTGGAAAAAATTAAAAAGGAAAAGTAGAAATCAAAAAAACAAAACCCCAAGAAAAACCAATCAACCAAAACAAAGTAAAAATATATCCACTAAATTCCCTCCAAATTATTCACAAAGTACAAAACTCAGGTTAATGGTTTCCTAAAGTGATAAATGACAATATTATCTCTTCTTCTTATCTACTTAAGATAGATAAGTCCACATCTAACAAAGAGCTAAGTTCAAATAGAGACATAAAGAATGATCCACCTCAGGTAATTTTAGATGCCTATATCTTTTATGTTTAGTCCTCAGCTCATTTTAACATTGCTTTTATAATCTATTAAAAAACAACAACAACAAAAAAAACCCAAATAAAAATGTGCACTTGAAGAAAATCAGCCATGTTAGCTGACATATTTCAGATTTCTAGTCAAAAATAAGGTGCAATGCACCCTAAAAGTAAGTAATTCTCTGTTTTGCCTAAGACAGCCAAAGGATCACTAACTCAGGGGTAAGGTTCACATTTAAGGACTACTCTTAGTATTGGAAATAATGATAACAGTGGGATAAATGTGACTCTCATGGCTGTCACCAGATGCCATAGCTTCAAGGCAAGTAAAGTTTTTAAGCAATGTTTAGGCAGAGATACATAAGAATGGGATCTTCAGAGGCCAAAATCTGTCTGGTTTACTGAGAACCATGAGCAATCTAAAAGATTCACTTATCCACTATACTACAAATGTACAGCCATCAGCTGCAGATTTCCTTTCTCTAGCTTAGACTGTAAGCTATGTTTGGGGTTTTTTACTTAAATTTGGAGCTACAGCAGGTCATGCCATGGTTTGTTTGTTTCATCGTGGGGTTTGTTTGTTTGTTTGTTTTGTTTGTTTTTTGTGGGTTTGTTGTTGTTGTTGTTGTTGTTGTTGTTGTTGTTGTTTTTAATTTAGCGGTAAAACAGCAACATGGAAAGGATTTGCATGTATTTGCACTCTACCTTAAATGTTCAGTAGTTGTAGCACATCCTTTGAAAATCTTCCTTTAAATACTCAAAGTGTTCCATTTATGAGACCAGAATTCTCACACCTCAGGAGGGAATCTCCACTGTGAGATCAGATATTCTTCAGTGCACTTCTAGCTTGGTAAGAAAAAACAGACAAAGGAGAGAGACACAGTGAAAGAGAGGCATAGAAACCAACAAACTAAAAAGGAGGAAGCACTAAATACCAGCTCCCTGTGTATTAAATACTTCATTAACTTTTACTTTTGGTATTGTAAAATATCTGATTATCTACTTCTGATCAGCCTTACTTTGAAAGATAACTACCACATATACCTGTGGAGAGAGCAAAGAGCCACAGGATGGGGGGCCACTTCCAAGGCCAAATAGGTTCCCCTAAACAGTAATGCAACCACATGGGTAGGATGGAGGCAAAATGCTGGTGGTAACCTAAGGAGGACGAACTTATTTTTTGCTCTAGAGTCCAGTTTTCAGACTCTGTTGTCCCCTGGAATGTGATCCAAAAAGCATCATCTAAAAATGCTGAGCAGAGTGGTTTCTACAGAGACACATGGGACGTGTTTATCCAGATTTCACATAACTAAATAAAATTGTCCAAATGACTACCTTAAGGCATTTAAGATCAGCCTGGGCTAGACAGATAAGGTGTAGAAGCCATAGGAGGTCTGTTTCTGACTGGATTGGTGGCTGGAGGCACCTCAATGTGTTTCCTGATTTCTGGGGCCTGGACATAGGCTGGAATCCTAAGTAAATAGCCATTGGACTGCCTTATTTTGCATATATCTGTAGGTGAAAATCAAGGTTTCAGTGATCCTGATTGTACTATATGTTATAAAATAAATTCATGCTAAGGACTAAAACTGCAGTATCTTTTAATGGAAGCCCAGTGACGGGAAAGAGCAATATGCACCAGGTGATAAGGGAAAAGGTGTTCAGCTACCAGGGATGGATTTCTGTCTCCAAAGAAGGGTATTCCAGAGGATTTTTCATTTGCTGAAATCCCAGTGATATGCATTAATGATAAGTATTCGTCGCCATAAAAGGATATTCAAAGGGATTTTTTTCTAACAGAATTCCAGCGATAAGGGTATTCCAGGAAAACTTTAGTCAGCAGCGGCCACAAGAAAGGAATATGCATTAATATGCAAAAAAAGGACAAGATCAATGAGAGGAAGCAAGAAGACCCTCCCTGGTATCCCACGAAGCCTAAAAAATTTATAAAGAGGGACCCTGTGAAAGCGGTATTTTGTGAACCACAGAGGTGCGGACCTGCAGAGTCTGGACCCAGTTCACCCAACGCCAGTCGCCTGGCTCGGCACTGTTTTGAGTGTGGCTCTTGCAATTTTACTTTGATTATTTAATAAATTCCTTTTAATTATTCAATTAGCTTATTCATTTATAGCATTGGTGTTCATAATATCTCAGCAAGTGGGGATTCTGAGAATCAAAAAGCATTTTGTAACTTCAGTGCTCAGAAATTTGCCTATTTTTATGAAAGAAGCCTCTCAAGGAATTGAAAACAGATCTTCCAAACTTCATTCTAGAATGCCAAAAGCCACACTTGTTTTAGATACAATATTGTGAAACAGATATGTAAAAAACAAAACACTGTTGACTGTATGAGCTGAAAGTTTTAAAAGGCTTTCTTTCATTCTGCCTGAGTCACTGTAAAGACTCCTGGCTCTATTTTTCTTTCTGGGAAGTGAATTTGAACTCACCAACCATTGTTTCAAAGCAAAAAGTTTTAAATCAAAAGGGAGAAGACTGAAGAAAAAAAAAAATCAAGTTCACCAAACTTTTGTAGAGCAGGAGAAGAACCACTAAGCATACATTCGTGTATTCTCTGAGTAAATGACATGCGCTTTTTGCACTGGTGAGCGATCCATATTTTAAATGTCCCCATATACCATTGTCATGCATAAAAACCTGTCACTGTTATTCATGTCTTTTTCCCAATATCCATATTTTGACATTACCACTGAAAAGATCCAGTGTGCTCAGTGGCTTCTTAAAAATAAATAATTGAAAGCTACTGTAAATTATATTAAGCCTCGACATGGCTGACCCTCTCTTGCTTCAGTCCGTTGCTATCTCTTTAAATGTATTCACTCATAAATTATATTGTAATTTGGAGGTGCTGAAGTCTTAAGTTTTTTGACTCAAATGTAACTTCCTTCCCAATGCATAATTCATTTTCACTTTGTTCTTGGTGTTGCGTGTGCAATCGCATTTTTGGCAGCCAAATGCAGGCTGAAATCAACAACTCTGTAAAGGGTGAGAATGAAATCAGAATGGACGGCTTGGCAGAAGAAATATTAAGCATGTCACAATGTTTTGTACTCTATCTTGTGAAATGGAGACAAAAACCTCAAACAACTCTTGAGTTTAAAAGGAATGACATTTAAAGTCTGAAAATTATCCACTACTGATGTCATGCTGTTGTTGCATTTAATTACTTTTCACATCACATAAGCTGATGGCTTCTGAATGTTTTTATGCCATGAGATTTTTTGATGGAGAACATACTCTCCCATTTTCCATTTTTTTTTTAAACTGGAATAAGTCAGTCAATCTCTGTGGACATAGATGGGGGCTTAGCTTTTAAAAATGAGCATCACTAACTTAAGAGTACTGACCTTCTTTTCTAAAATAGGGTCCTTGCAAAAGCCTTGAAACTCCCATGAAATTAACGTGTTACTGGGTCAAAATTTCAACTGCTTTAAGAGAAAGTAGCCTTGTAACCTTATGTTTATTGACAACAGTACCTTTGTTTTTATCTTTTCAACATGAATAAGTAGTACTGGAAACAGATTCCTTCCAAAAATAGCATCCTCCAGTATTATGGTTTTCTTAACACAGTATTATCTGCAAGACAGCAAATTAGACAGAAGTGCAGCTACAACATGATGGATCAATGACAGAAACATGTCATATTGATAAGTATTCATAAGATTTCACATGATCAAGCATAAAGACGGCAAGGTTTTTTCTTTATGAGCTCACATAGCACCTTCAAGAGGGAGCTACAAAATTCAAAACAACCTAGGAAAGTGGGGAGTGTAGATATAATAGGTGACACATAATGACCCAGGAATATTTACATGGACCTGGTGAAAACTAGAGATGGTGATTAGGAGTCAGCTATTATAAGGATTAACGATGGAAAAGAAAATAGGGTTCCAAAAGGCAGTTGAGACACAGGAACATTTCTCCCCATCAAAGTTTACTTAAGGACTTGTCATTTACCTGAATAAAGTCATTATGTTAGAAATAAGCACCTCTGTAGTATTAAAAGTCCCTAAATCTAGTTATGGTATGCTGACAATCTGTGATGACTACCATAACCTATGTGTCAGCTATGACAGCCCACCTGGACAACATGACGTTTCCTCATTTCTTCTTTCCTGGCTCTCCACTCCCCACCTGCTTCTGTTCTCTGTTAGATATTCAACTTCTGAAACATGGCACAATTGAGACCCTCGAGCACTGCTTCATTCCTTAAGTGACCAGTGTCTTCCTGACACCTTCCTCTGTCCCAGACTGGCCTTATTTCCTCACAGTTTTAGTCAATAGAATAAATAAGCCAGCAAAACTCAAGATCACAGTTTCAATGTCGTCAGTGATGCACCTTTGCTTTTTGTCTAGCCTTTCCTCAGTTCCAGCTTATGATCCGTGTTTTCCCTCCTGATTTCTCACTATCCATCTGTCCCAGCATCGCACCTTGTGTTCATTGCTACAGCAGTGAGACAAGCGTTGTTTGTATGATAACACCTCCCATCCCAGTCTGCCTCTGTGGTTTTTTTCATGTTGTTCTGCAGGACTAGAACAGCTGTCCTGAGGTAATATGCCAAGCCCCTTAACCTTGCATTATTCAAATCTCTCCCTAGGGAAAGAGGAAAGACTGTGAGCATCATCCTCCACTTACAGGAATCTTTTGTCAGTGTATATGGTGTTATCTCAGACCTGCTCCTCTTCCCAGAGAGAAAAAGCCTATTGCATTAAACAGGTTCTTCTCAAAAGACTGAGATGCTCAACCTGGCTCATTAAGACAATGAATGTGAAGACAAAAAATGTAATTCAAATGGCACATTTAACTATTCTCTTTTTAAAACCTCTGACGCACACATACACAGAAAAATAAAAATCAAAGCGAATGACAAGGAAGAAAAGGAAAATGGCTGAAATAGGATCTACATCTGTAGATTTTGACAGCTGCAATATTATAGACTGAACTAATGTTCCATAAATATACACAGGGCATTTCCATTATAATAATGCCAGCTCTCATTGTCAGTTAACAGTGCCTATATAGTAAACCACATCTGACTTCTGAGCTGTACCTTGAGTTGTATTTTCTGATTTCAAATGATACTATGATGGTATAAAAACAGTCTTTAATTGTTCTGCTGACATGCTACGCTAAAAAAATCCCTCCCTCAAAAACAAAACAAAACAAAACAAAAAAAACAAAACCCAAAAATGCAAGTAACAACAAGAAGAAAAAAACACAAGGAACACAAGGGACAAGGGAAGATTTTGAAGTTTTGTTATGCTTATCATACCACAGATGTCTTAAAGTGAGGTGAGTTGATATGTAATTATCAACTACATTACTCTCATCAACAAATACATAAAAGAGAAACCTATTAGCTATTTTAGTTATTTTCTGAGCTATCTGTAAGGCAAACCTTAAATGGAAATCACTAGTTAAAAGACCAGGGTTTATTGCAGATACTGAATTGTGGCTAAGAATGATGGCTGGAGAACTAATTAGAAAAACACCTCCAACATCTAAAAGGAAAAGATGTAAAAATGATGGAATTTCTGAATAAAAGTGACATGGAATCATTGACTATGTGGCTGGATGAAAGTGGAATACCCTTTTATATCAAAACAATCTAACTTTTCTCCCCCCAAACAAATAAAAGCAGATAAAATTGAAGTTCTGTTTTATGTTTCCTTTTTTTTTTAATGTCTCTCTTTTTTTTTTTTTTTAATTTTATTTATTAAATTTGTGGCATGAAGACTGTCTGGACACGTGGTACAGGGGAACTTTAGCATTAGCCTAGCCCTCAGGGAAGTGTTTGAAAATCTCTGTGCATCCAGCAAGCACCAACATAACAGATGGGTGAGTTGGTCACAGTAGCACAGACTTTTCCTTGCATTACCACATCACAGGAAGCTTCTGAGAGAAAGACTCAACTTCACACACCCTTGACTTCAAGCAAAAGACGAATAGAATTTTTCACAGTCTTACATTGCCTAAGAAGCCACTCAGAATGAAATGTCACAGTTCTCCTTAGCACAAAAGTAAACGCAGGATATAATTGTTTGTCATCTTTTATTTAAGTTGTGGTTGTTTTTGAATTTCAACCGTGCTTAATTTGACCACAGCCAACTGTCTAAACAAGCTAGCCTCAGTACTTCTACTGCATCAAGAACCAGCTTAATAATACCACCATATATTTTAACATGAATTTTCTCTGACTTTCTGAAAAAGCTATTTCCTCTGCTTACTGCCATAGGCTAGTTACAAGTATTGGAGCTTAGTTTCAGATACACTGAATATAATGAGAAAAACTAGCATCAGACACAACTATATTGGCAGCAGGAATCTGTGAGAGAGACTGTCTTATCACAATTTCTGTCTTGGCCTTCCAGTTGTGGTAAACATGGAGTAAATAAAAACAAACAAATGGGAAAAAAACACCTCAGTTATGGACTAGACCTGTTAGAAACTGCTATTTCTATTACACTAATCTTCTGGCAAAAAATGTGTGACATTCTGTGAGTTCCTAGTTTTAAGGCTGGATCTAACCTTTATTGCTTGGATAAGCTCAGCTGGACTGACTTAGGACCATACAACAAATTCCATAGAGAAGCAGAGAACAGACACTGGATGTTTGTAGGCTGCAATGATCCAGTTTATCCATAAAAGCAGTTGTATTACTACAACAGTGCTATTGCCAAAAATTCAAATTAGCAAAATACAGTATTTATATATATAACATATATGTGAAGCCAAATAAAGATCTTCTTAACCTGGTCTACTGTTTTTTTCTTTCTCCTTTTAGTCCTTTGTCTTTGTGAGTCTCACCTGCGTCAAAAATTCCTCTGCTTCCAAAGTAATTACACCATTAGTATTTCTATAGGCACTCGTTAATTGTTCATGTGGTCTTCAGAGTTAAGCAGAATGCATCACTTATTTGATTCCTTTCTAATTAATTGACACTACATTGATGTGTAGGTGCCAATACCAGTTCTGCTGATTCAGTAGGTCTTGACAGTGAAACAGACAAACATAAACTGAACTGCTGTCGAATAATCCTACCTCAGTTTCTCTTTTACTTGCCTGAACAGAAGGATATTTACAACTCCACTGAACTGTGGAAATGAGAAACCTCAAAGATGTTCTCCAGGTCTGTACAAATATGGTGTGGCATTCACAAAATGACCTCAGGAAAGCAGACATGGCCAAGGTTTGAGTCTATTGGTGTTAAATCCAAAGCTTTGATTGTTAGCATCCTTGACAGATCACCAAAGCTTTTGTTTTTCACAAGCGTCTCTCAGAAGGCTTGAGTGGAAAGTTGCTGAATATACCAAAATATAAACACTATGGAAGTGGCCTGCTTTGTGAGAGTTTGAGTATTCTCTGTTTCCCTAAGGGCTTATATACATCATAAATGCTCTTTTCCACCCTGTTTTTCAGAAACATTCTTTTGTTCCCAGGCGTGAAAATAAAGTATATGTAAAGATTACACCAACCTCCTGTATGTTAAAATGTCTTCGCTTATGCTCATTATTTTAGCCCTCCCTAAAGATACACATTATTTGCACTATCTATTCTTCTTAAATTCAACTCATCTGTGTGCCAGAAATTTTAAAACATGCTACATTCTTGTCTTGACCCTTCTTAGCTAAGTATGGGGCTTTACTGCATTGAACACTGAATTTACTGAGATGAAAAGTTAGTGCAATATTGGTCCCGAAATGTAGGTGGTATTGTTATCTTTTCATAGCTACATATACACCTCTCTTGAGGAGATTTCTTTTAGCTTCAGTCTTGGAGACAGTACTTTTGAGTCAATATTACGCTGTGATAATTCTTCGAAACTTTATTTCTTTATATTAGCACCACTGGACAATATCCTTCCTTGAGTGAAACACCATCATTTACCAGTAGCTTATATTCATACTAGTCCCTGTAGCACAATTCAGAAACACATTTTCTATTTACATTTGTCTCTCCCAGCTCTCATTTCACTTCCCAGAGATTTTCTCCCCATGCTGTAATAGGCCTGAATTTTGATGAGGCCAAAACACAAAGCAGCCATCATGAATGACTTATTTAGATGCACAACTTTTAGCATACTGCTGATTCTGTTACTACATCAGTCAAGTTTCCTGACTACTCTTCCTGAGATGTAACAGCTCCAGAAGGATTTGGAGAAACACTACAATAGCCTGAGAGTAGCATTTGTTCTCACTTTTGCTGTTGCCCAGCCCTGATTAGAAGAAATTTTCCCGTTAGCTAATTACTTTCTCAGTGGTGACAGATGGTCGAAGGGTGCATATGAGGAAAAAACAGAGAGAAAAAGGGTTAATGTTGCAGATCACCTCATTCCCCTTTTATTTAGGCTCCTCTAAAGCTGCTGGTTTAATGGACTGATCTCCAATTGGGGCTGGAACACTGACTGGAGGATCAGGCCCACGAGGCTCGGTGACCTCCGGGTGAAGGCACTGCAGGTGTGTGGCTAACAAGGTGCTAATTGGGTACCAGAGTGAGGATGAAAGCAGTTACAAGCAGTTGGTCAAGAGGCAGTATTGTACCCTGAAGACCTGCAAGTGCTGGGCTTTGAGTCTGGGAGGAGAGGTGAGCCCTGCTCCTGGCTGCTTTACTGCTGGATCCTGGCTGAGAGTGTTTTCATGGGGAGGAGCTGGCAATGCACCTTTCATTCAAACTGCTGAATCTGAGAGAAAAGTCAGACATTTAATTAATGGGTGTGGATGTGGCTCAGTGGATTATATTTTCATAGGAGGACAGATAGAAAGAGAAAATCCTTCAGCGAGAGGGTACAGATTCTGCATCTACTTTTCTCAGGAAATCTTGAGAAAGTTGTGATACCTTCATTTCTCTCTTTCCCACTCCCTCAGTTTTTGTTTGTTTTCCACTGTCAGCTCAATGAAATCTGCTCCCCCTTACTCCTTGCTTCCAGTATACAAGATGCTCACCTGCTAACACATCTTCACTATGCTCAGCAGTCCTCTACACCTGAAATCAACAGAGAAACAAGGAAATAAAGATTGTAGGCAAAAAAGCACATGTTTAAGGGTGAAAGAAATGCTGTCATCAGTAAGGCAGCAGCAAGAACCTTGACCATGCTTTTGTACTCCCCCTGCTGCAACCTTTTTTTTTTTTTTTTATTTCCCTGACCATTTTCTTGGTTTCAAAACAGTATTTTTTGCAAGGAAAGGAAAAAGGTACCAGCTTTCAAATGTATTGGCCAGCACTTCCATGAGAAGTCTACCTTATATAGGATTTTCATTTAGAGCTTGATGAAAGATGCACAGGCTTCCTTCAACATGCAAATTTCTCTTCCTTTCCAGGTGGCTGCTCATTTTTGCTTTATTGCAATATTGACAGCTTTGTCATCTACAAATCTTTACCTTTTAAGTAGCTGGGAGGAAGGGGAGGAAAAATAAATGGCTGTTATGTTAGTGTCAGTGCTTGTAGGATGTTCCTTTGTGAGTTTTGTTGTTATTTTTTTTTTTGTGTCTTTTAATTTTAAACAGCCATCAGCTGTACTTTAAATTGTTGCTGAGATGAATGGAAGATAATAGGGGGTATTCCTGAAGTTTGTGTTCTAATCAGATCAGACTGGCTCTTACTAATAAAAGTGACTATTGTGAGTAGAAATGTTTGTGACTAAATAATCAGTTTTGTTATTGGGAAGTGATTAAATTTCCTCAGGAAAAATTTATAAATAACACCTAGTTTACTAAGATTTAAATTAAGGGCCATTCCCCCCTCCCCATCAATCTATTCTGAATTGCTTTTCTGTTTTGTTTATTTATTTATATTTATTCTTACCTATTTATTTAAGATCAGTCATGTCATTTATTCCATAACATAGAGCTGTGTTGAACTGTGACTATATTGCAAGGAATGCTGACATCAGTTTCTTCCATTTAATTGATGGAGAAACTGTGGTATGGAAATATAGAAGTAATTGTAAAGTATCTGTTAGAAAAGTGAAGCTTAACCTAGGCTGAAGAAAAGAAAATTAGTGGTGTAAAAATATCAGTTTGTGCAACTGACTTATTTTTAAATGAAGGGGTGTAATGTTTTCACATTCTCCTGTTTCAGTTTGCCAAATTCAGTGCAGAGGTCTGAGTGTTTACTCTCTTTTTCCCTTTGTGAGATAGGATCAGGAGAAAAGTAAAGCAGGCCCAAACATAAAGGTATAAAGATAAATTTATTACCACACACTAAAAGAAGAAAATGAGAATCAAAATGAAACTCCTCCTCCCCCACCAGCGTCTTTTCTTTCTCACTATGTATAAAGACAAAACTTCAAACTCTAGGTCAGTACCACTCATAAAATAGTCTTTCATCAGTAGTTTTAGAGAGAGAAGTCTCTCCTGATTTGTTGTGGTAACTTTCCACAAGAAAGAACAGTCTTGTGGCTTTTAACTTTCACAAAAACAGCCACCTGGGGGAAAAATCTGCGGTTGTGAACCTCCCATATCACACAGGCTTTCCCATAGCTACATATGGGCCATGGACTCATGCATACTGGGGTATCATTTTAAAAATGAACCATTCAAATTCAAAGGATATTCTTCATCCCATGGACAGAGATTTCACTTCTTCACTGGTGCAGAGGGCTTCTTATCTCATCTCTCTCTGTTCAAACATCTCATGGGCTCACAGGATCACAGCTACTAATTCAATTTTCACTCAGTCAATTACAGATACCTTTGCTCAAATCTACAAATCTGAACAATCATTTCCCATTCATATTTACTGTGATTTAAAGGGATATTCTAGCATATTACAGTCTGTTACCACAGCTCATAGGAGATTTTCAGCCTGGCACCAAGGCATCTTCTCATCTCTTCCACCTAAGGAGTCACTCTTCCTTCACTGACTCTAGTTATTTTCATATTTTCCTTTTACACGTCCCGAGTTTGGCCTTTTCTCTCACTTAAAGAAGCGTTAGGGCTCTGGAAGTTTCATCTGTGCAAGGAAGGAGTTCATGTCTTGCCCAGGGCCTGTGGTGGTGATGTGATCTCTGCAGCTGCTGGGATTTCAAAGCCGTGGGGATGGGGGAAGAGAATTCCTGCTGAGGGGTCTCAGAGGGGCTGGGCTGGTGGATGCCCCTGCCCACCCCTTGGTGACAATCGGGGTGGGCCCAGGCCTGCCCAGCCTTAGGATGCTCCCCTGGGCCCGGAGTGATGGGGAGACATCTCTGCCTCGGCCCAGGCTGGCGGCAGGGCAAGCTCTGAAACCGGCTGGATGTGAGGAGCTGCAGCCTCCCCTTCCCCTGCCAGCAGCTGATGGGGCCAGGGGCACGGCCAGGGCAGGGCTGCCTCAGACACAGCCTTATAGGGGTATTCACAAAGTCACATCCAGCTTTCTCAGTGGTTAAACAATATGTCAGTATCTAAAAACTGGCCTCTGATAGGTCCTGTTTGTTTCCAAAACAGTTCCAAGGTCCTTGAAGGGAATTTTTCCTTTTTGAACTAAAAATTTAGCTGTATTCCCATGACAAGGGAAAATTTTTCTTCCTTTTTTAGACTTAATATTTGCATTTTGACATAAAAACCAAAACAAGTAATGATTTATGCAGGGAGGTAGTATTGTTAAAAGCATTCAGTTACCTTTATTGGTAGTTTTGCTAGAAGGTAGGACTTGGGATGATATGCTTAGCACAACTGACTTTAGGAGAAGCCTGAACGCTTCACTTCCTTCAGTTCAAAAGACAGTATTCTAAAGAAATAGATCATAAAATATATACTTCTTGATTTAGACCTTGTGTTGGCACTTAACTTCAACTGAGTTATTAAATAATTTTGACTCTATCACATGGTTTAATGCTTTTTTGATTTGAGATCTTAGTGAGGCCACCTGCAAGAGTTCCTTGTTGGTCTCTGGTGGAGATTCTGCCCAAAGCTTTAGAATGAAGAGGTGGCTCCAAATCTCATTCTCTTTTTCACTGAGTTTTTCAGCTTGAGCATATACCTTTCCAGTTCAGGCTTGTTTGCTCAATTACAGCACTGAACACATGATGACACACATAATTTTGAAACAGAATGTTTCATAATTACCATATGTACTAATAAGTACATATCATAGTCCTGATAAGCAAGAGGGACAACATTAAAATAATAGTTAATGTGCACAGTGCAACAATGTTAATGGGTTAATTCTTTTCTTGCTTTCACAGTACAGCTGGGAAAGAAATAAATTTTTATTTCTCATAATTCAGATGTTAATTGTTTATGTTAAACACAAGGCACCTTCCAGTAAAAAAAACAAAAAAAACAAAAAAAACAAA
>VXBR01012229.1:65319-77571 GCA_013400215.1 Cisticola juncidis | reverse complement strand
CAAATTAAAGAAATCAGAATGTGTTCTTACTGTTGTGAATGATCCCCAGACTACAAAAATATCAGGAAATTATGACAAGTAATACATGCTATCAAAAAAAAAAATCAAGTGGCAATTAAAATTACACCATTATGTCCTTCTTCTGGGTGACCTGCCCAGGTCTGGGTGACCCTTTCCCACCATTTATAGACTACACTGACTTTTCAAACACAAATGACAAAAATTTTATATCCTACATTTGTATGTTGAATCCACATAAAGCCAACAAATAAGAACAAATCAAAACAAAATGCACAAAGATTTGTCCAACTGCCCCTGCGTTCACTATGAAAATAGAATCTATGCAGCTGTGGGGGGTTTTTTTGACTACTCACAGCAACTTTTAAGTAAGTGATCTTGGGACTGATTAATTCTGCATCCTGTTAAAAATGTAAAGTAAGCATACGCAGGAATAGAGTGTTAATAGCTATGCTGTAAAGACATCAGGAAACAAGGGATGAACTCAGGCTGTTTGGGAAAGCACCATGAGAGCTCTTACAGCAATGAATGATCAGTACTGTTCTATGTGGACTTCTCTTAAAGGGACTAGTAACCTCTACTGTTTTTCAGGAGATGTGTTTTCTTGTGAAGATGTAAGTATTTTCACCCGTCACTCATCCTCCATGTGAACATCTATGATCATAAAGGATAATATATAACAGGCTTGAGGTGAGTGTCTTTTCTGCTGTCTCCCTACAGAACGGAGATGTAGATGAAAGATAAAAATAAGAAAGACAAGAGAGTTCAATGGAGAAATGCATGTCCTGTACACCAAGAATTAATTTAATAAGAAGCTTCTCTCTGCTAGTGGGCGATTAAACTAAATTGCCAGTCTAAACTTTTCTATGCTGCATTTCAAATGTCAACACATTACATTGCTATTCCTCTTAATTTCTCACAAAGAAAATGCAAAATGAATTCATTATGCTGGAGTAAGTGGAAAAAATGATGAGTTTCTCCAGAAGAGTAGGCAACAGGGAGAGATTGGGCAAGGCGATTATATTGAGATATTTGAATAGCTGGCCATTAGCAAGAGGATCCCCATTACTTTGCTGATAATTATATCCTCTTCGCTATGACTTCCCAGTGGAATAATACAATGTTCCCAGTGCAGGAGATAATGAAAAATACCATTCAGGTGGTACATATATGCCAAGAATAGTGTGTTGTATTTCTTCCCTTCCCCCATCATGTAGATTGCAATAGCACGCACCTACACGATATGTTAATGTGTGTTTGGTTGTTCAGGGCTGTATGCAGGGCAAATAAATGTATCTTGAAAATGGAGCTGGCAGTGGAATATCATTCTCCCAGTGTAATTATCTCCCGTGTTTAGTGGGCCCGGTGTATTGCTGAGTACATTTTTGTTAGCTATTATGTAAATGACTTTCAAAGCCCACCACATTGTAATAACGAGGACTTTGGAAAGGATCTTATAGAGATGAAGTTTTTTTCCTGTTTTAAAGAGAGATGTATGTTTCTTCTAATTAATCCATCATTTTGCAGACACGTTTCTGTTCAACAATCAAGGAAAATGAAACAAACAAACAAAAAAAAGAAAGAAGGAGGGAAAGTACAACACAAGAACACCCACTCATTTACAGTAACTATTTTTTTCCAACTGATACATAAAATCTCTCATGTGTTATTGCTGCCTTATCACTTCTTGGCATTTTTATTGCTGTTCTATTTTCAGTTTGAGAAAATCTTGCTGCATACTGTATATCTGTCTCAGATTCATTAATTTTCAGAGAAAACTCAATTTGCATCAAAATACTTTGCTGTTTGGATGTTACTTTACATATCTTGGGGCCTCATGTCTTGCATGAGGACTTTGCCTTCCAGTTATTTACCAGAGGGAGAAAAGCAATGTCTCTGAAATTGCTCAAATTTGAATACTACAGAAGGATGTAGAATTTTGTTCTTGATTTCTCCTATGAAAGTGTTTTATTGGACAAGCCATGTCATTGGTTTGGTGTGACTTGGATTTGATTTGTTCTAGTATTTGACAAGAATCATAAATGAATGTACACTAAGTTCAGTAAATGACCTGTGGTAACCAATTTTTCATTATACATGCTTCCATAAAAAAAGTTTTAAACATTTACAGGTCATGCAAGAGGAATATTTTTTATGATATTGTTATACAAACAAAAATATCCACTTCGATACTATTAATGAATTTTATGAAAGAAGCTGTAAAAATTTGGGGGGCTGGATTCCCTTCTTACTGGACAGTCACTCTGGCATAAATTTAAATGCCTTTAGTGAAGGGAGAGTAAGTGTTTGTCTTTTGTTTGTTTTGGTTTGGAGGTTTGGGGAAAGGGGGGAGGTTGAGATAATAGAGAAAACCTGTGTCATTTTATCTGGTGTTAACAAGATGAATCATAGAATCATAGAATGGCCTGGGTTGGAAGGAACCTTAGATCCCTGAGTTTCAAACCCCTCATCTGTGAAGTTCCTTTGCTTTTGTATGGAACTTTCCACTGTGAAAAAACAACTAGTGAATAAGTGTATAGTGAAAAGTGTATAAGTGAATACACTTATACACTTATAAGTGTATAAGTGCAAAGAAAAATAATCTCCAGCATATGCAATTTTTTTCGGCAAAGAATATGAAAATCAGGCAGAAAATTCTGAATTTTTGCATGTGGGCATCTATGCTGATAATATTTTCAGGTGTGTGAACTTCTTCAGGTTCAGTTGGCACTGTCAAAAGTCTAGAGTATTCAGAATATATGAAAATATATTTGGAATAGAATCTGCAATGAGGATGTGGAAGCCTGTCATTTAAACAATAAGTCTGAAATAAATATAACTCCCAAATGCAAAAAATTTATAGTACTAGTTGTAAATAAACAGTTGTGTGTGTCACCTGCAATAAACTGGTCCTGATTCCTGTGTCTTGATGCATTGACTTGCCCTCTTCTTTTCTCTTCTTTTGCCCCTTCACACTCCTCTTTCTACTTTGTTGTTGTTGTTGTCGTCTGTTTGTTTGTTTTTGTGTTAGTTTTTTAATATTCCTTTTACTCAGATACATTTGTAGTTCTTGTGTGCAAAAAAATAAAGCTTTGTGAGCATTGGGAGCTATTCACTGGACTTTGCTAATACTCTTCTTAGGGAATACTTAAACAAACAATGTATTTGGACAATGTATAAATCAAGAACTTTGAATACTAAGTTAAAAGGATTGTCTCCACTTTGCCTCCACTTTTCTTCCTCTAGAAACTTGACATATGAGACGTAAAATGACCAGAAATTTTTTATGTTCTGTTAAGGTTGTGATCCCTAATCTGCTCTTCTACAGCAAAGACAGACATGTGTGAATAAAAGTTCTCGAGTAGGTCAAAGCAGTATCTTTTCTTGTGCTTCCCCATATTTACATAGCACATGTTTATGTTAAACAAGACAACAAAAAAACAACCAACCAAACAAACAAAATCGGCTATTTGACAACCTTCATAGTAACTAACCAGGTGGAAAATCTCATGACCTTTTACAAAAAAACGGTCTTTTTCTGTCTTTAACACATACTGCAATTAATATGCATGTGTCTCTTCCAGATAATACCAGATTTTGGTGAGAACACACTGAAAGACAATCTGTTCTATTTTTTATGCAAAAAATGGATGGATTAGATGGGCAGAAAGATAGAATGTTATTTCTTAATGGGCTTTATTTTTTGTTTTAATGATTTTTGTTTAATTTAATACTTAATATTTAATTTTACTAATGTTATGCTTAATGTTATTTCAATTAGTTTGGAGGGAGTTTTTTTGTGGTTTTATGTGATACAGCTTGAAATGCTTGGACAGAATCATGGAAATGGAATAAATATGTTGATGTCAATCTAATTGTGCAATCTACACAGTGGTGTTGAAAATCGATCAATACAAAACATGTTTTACATATTTCAGTATGAATTTCCTCCTGTCACTCAGCAGTGGTTACTCACCATAAAAATGTATATTTTCAGCAAAAAATAAATTATGAACTTTAAAGACTGGAAGCTTATTCTGCAATCTGTGTTTGAGAAAAATCACTTTAGCTTGCCTTACAAATGACCTAGGGAGGCCTCCTACTGAAATGTGATGGTTTTCATTCTCCATCTTCAGTCAAATTTTAGCATCCTTCCTGAGGGAGCCAGCTGTCACTTGGTTAAGGGTTTGGAAATCCAGGCACAAGCCTACTTTCATTTCATCAAGACAATTCAGATAATGTGGGTACATCCAAATAGCTATTAGAGAGAGTGTTAGCTTCCACTTGGTCATTAGGCTGGGATTCATCTGACTAAATGTAGACATCAATGAGGTAGCCACGTATTTTTTATCTTGTCACCCCAGCCAATGAGGGAAACAAGGTCATGATTCATCTTGTCCTTAAGAAAATGCTCAGAATATATTAGATGAATTACTATTCCTCTCCTAGACAGTAACAAAGAGTACCCAAAATGTTCAGAGGCAGATGTCCAGTGTAGATAACTAAAACTAAAAATTATGAATCACAACATAAATATTTGTGTCTTTTTCCATAGATTCCAAGTAGCTTTTATTTGATTTCTCAAGACTGTTTCAGACTAACCGATTAAACACGCTTTAAGATTGTCCTAGTCTGATGTTTGAGTCAAAGATGAAATAGGAAACTCTGTAAGGTCATTCATCTGAACCTGTGTAAGACATCTGACTTTCTCTGTTGATTATTATGCTTAATTTTTAATCTTAGAATATGATTCTTCCCACAGAGGTTTCTCAGCCTAAAAGACATATCTAAATTTAACATCTGTCCCAGTCTTTGTTGTGTCACAGAATGCTGCTATCACAGTAATGCCCAACATTTGTTTCATGTCTCTTGAATGCTTGGATCTTCAAAGAATTTTTTAGAGAGTTATTTAAACATATCCTTAAAAATCTTAGGACATTGCATTACCCTTATATAACATGTCCCCGGACATTTTTGCTTAAATAATGTAGGAGAAGCTTTGGAGGTCATGCCCCTGATCTTCACTGTTTTGGAAGCCCATTCTCTGCATTCCTAATATGTGTCATCTAATCACTTAGTGAGCACTAGTCGTGCGACATACACGAGGTGCCATCACTGCATCAAATCTCCATCAGTCAGTTTTTGTTCCAGTCAAAGGGCCAGCTAATTAAGTCATGACTGCCAGGTTCCCCCAAAGCAACAAGAAAACAGAGTTATTTCTATAGAACATGGTGTATCACCAGAACTGTGCCTTCAGAGTAATGTCAGAAATGTCTCCAGGGTCCTAAGCTTATAAAGCCAACCAAAGAAATTGTCCTGGTCTTTCCTTCGAAGGGAGGAAACTAGAGTTAAGGAGACTCATTTAAGAACAGACCAGCTGCCCGCATGATTTGTTTCTCCTTATTTAGCAATAACAAATGAAATGTGCTACAGGAAAAAAAGAGTTTACACAAATGAGCAGAGAAAAGAACCAGGGGAAGATCTGTCAGATGGTCTATTCCAGAAAAAAAAAAAGCAAGAAAACAAAACAAAACAGAAAAATGTCCTCCCACATGAGCAGCGTGATCATTATCAACACTTAAAAGTTTATAGAAGTAATCTTGAAAAATAGGTCCAGGAAATTCAGTTTGCAAAACTGTTTTTTTCAAAGACAAATTAAAAGAGAAAGACTGTGAGTCAATACTGTTCACATCAAACTTGTAAATGAGGAGAGGGTCTATTACTGCTATTGTTACTGTGCATCTTACTGCCATCTTAGTCAATTTTTTTGCCTTACTGCCCTCTCTTTTCTATCTGCCTTTTCTCCCTTTATATACACCCTCTTCGTACAACTCTCTCCAGCCAGCATGTCTGCGACACTCCAGAAAGACATTTTTATGACTGGTATGTACAGTAAGTGTGCTCATTTCAAAAAACATATTGTAAAAGGTTTACCTCATCTGACTCCATGTTCTCCCAGCAGTCCAATCTCCATGAAAAATAAATACCTAAAAGCAGGACAGTAACAAATTTCGCAGTGATGGTCTTGAGCTTCATTTTAACATTTACAGGAGCCATGGGACCTAACTACAGAATCCAAGAGGTGGAAGATTCAGCTATGTGCTAGAACTAAACTGGGCAGGCAAAATCATAAGCCTTCTGCTGAATTTGGTCTATGAACTTTGATAAAATGTAATAACATAGACATCAAGTAGTTTAAGACAAGGTCTCTAAATCTGTTCATTCCAACATCATCTGCTCTAAATATAGTCATAGATTTTGGGGGTGTTTTAAAGGCTCCAATTGTATAATTTAATAACATTATTTTATTACTGATTTATCCATCTTGATAAACTACCATGATTCTTACTATTTCCCAAAGCATGATGAATGTCACTGAAGAAAAAAGTTTTTTACCCCAACTTCAAATGGTGCATTTATTTCACAGAATGAAAGAATCATTTAGGGTGGAAAAGATCTCTGAAACCATTGACCTCTGAAAACTTTGACTGGTTATGACCTTGTCAACAGGACCATGGCACTGAGTGCCACATGTGGTAATTTCTTGAGCACCTCCAGAATGGTGAGTCCACCACCTTTCTGTGCAGTCCATTCCAATTCTTAACAATCCTTTCTGTGAAGAATTTCCTCCTCATGTCTGATCTGAAGCTCTCCCAGCACAGCTTGTTGCTATGTCCCCTTGTCCTGTCACTGCGTGCCTGAGAGAAGAGCCTGACCCCAGCTTGCTACAGCAATTTGTGTGCATTGTTGCAGAATGTCAAATTTGGGCAGACTGGAAGACATCAGCTCTTCTAGTCCAACATCAGTGCTCCAGCAGAGTGTCCCAAAATATGTTACTCCAGATTTTGTCCAGACAACTGTTTAATATTTCAGGGAGCAAGACTTCTCAGCCTCTCTGGGCAGCCTATTCCAGTGCTCAGTCACTCTCACAGAGAAGTTCTTCTTCATATTCAGCTGTAACCTTTTGTGCTCCAGTTTCTGCCCATTGCCACCTGTTCTATTTCTTGCCACTAGCAAGGAGAACCTGCCTCTGTCCTATTGACACTTACCCTTGTATACATTGAGATAATAAAAATAAAAACTAACCAAACAAATAAACCCAGAAAGGAAAACCCCAATCGCATCCAAAATAAGTATTTACCAAATCAAATTATGAGAAAAGAAAATTGTTACTAAATCTTTTTCCTATAGGAAATGGCTCTTTGTCATGAGCAGATTTTCATGGTTTTGTTTGGGGTTTTTTTCTGTTTTGTTTAATTATTTTCTCTTATCTTCTCCTGAAAGAGAAACCTCTGAGTTCTTTACTTTTTCTCTCTAATGGTGTGTGACACAGATTGTTTAGGAATGAATGAAGTAAGACAAATTGCTGAGCAATCTAAGAGCAGATTTGTATTCTGGATATTAGATATATTTGGGTACAGGATATTTAAGATAAAGGCTGACATTTTGTGTGGTTTGACATGATTTCTTCTTTCTCATGCACCAGAAAACAATCTGTGTGAGATTATGTCAGCCTGTGTTATCAAGAGGAATAAAACTGACTAGGAGCTAGACTCTATCCAGAGGATATAGTCAAGATCTTTATTTTATTACTGTTTTTCCCTTCTTCTAGCATTTCCACTGAGGAGTTTCAGTTTCCACAGTCAAATGTGCTCCTGTAAAGACACTGAGCACACCTCAAGGGAAGACTGAAATAGTCATTACTTAGTTTATCAGCCAACTTGTCTGGCTCAAAGTTCCTTCAGGAGGTGTTTTTTTTGTTTTTTTTTTTTTTGTTTTTTTTTGTGTGTGTTTTTTTTTTTTTTTTTTTTTTTTTTTTTTTTTTTTTTTTTTTTTTTTTTTTTTTTTTAATATAGCTCTGCAAAATATGTAAGGAAATTACTTCAAATCTGTTGGCCCTTTGAACAGTTTCAGTGAAGACAGATGGATCCAAAATGGTGTGTCTTTTGCAGACCTTTGCTTTTTCTTTGCTATTGTAATTAATTTATTATGTCAATGATTGACAAACTTGCTTTCCAGTCACCAAGGAGCACTCTTGGATGGGATTAGCCTGCCTCAGAATGCAGGCACTTTAAATTTGCATGATTTTATGTGAATTATTTCTGGACAGAATATGATTGAAATCAATCAGGTTCAACTAAGGTTAAAATCATTCACTCATAGGGAGTTCCTCATAAGAGGAAGTCATGACACAAATAACTACCACTGAAAGAAACAAAATATCAGAGATCAAATAAGAAAGCAATTAATGGACAATAATGGGTACACAGTGGTGAAGGTTTTATACTCTGTATAAGACCAATTAATGTAAAATATGTTCTCTTTTCTTTTAAATAAAATACCCCCAAAAATGCAGTAAAACAAGTCAATAAAACAAGACAATAAAACCAAGAAGATGTTCTTAATTTCTTGTACGTACATTGTTCCTGATTTCGGAAACACTAAGTGATTTCTTCAGGCAGCTCTTGGGATTTCAATAAAGAGTGCTGTATGAAATCAAAACATCATTAGAGAGACATTTAGTTTATGCTGGTAGGTAATCCTGTCCATCAAGGCCTGGATTTCACAGCAAGATATTTCTTCACTGAAGATAATTTTGGCCTACTCTTTGCAAGATTGTTTCAATGCCAGAAGTCTTTACTAGGTTAGAAAATAATTTCATCTCTAGAAAACAAACCTTCAGAAGCCAGTCAGAAATCAATTGGTGTCCATATGGAAATATGTTTAGGAGTTACCTATATGTAATTCAAAAAGATTTGATGCTATGGGACAAAATACATATATGTATAAATATGTATATAATAAAACAATATTTATTGAAGATACTTATGTTTTTTCCACAAAAAAACCTGGCCCACTGATATTTTCAGTGATTGCCAATTCTGTAAAAAACTCCATCATTTATTGTTTCACTGTATCTAATTTAGTGTATTTGCTATATTAAGCCTGTTTTCTCTGCTGTGGTTTTCTAATCATAATTTCTCATTCTCTGCTTGAAGATGGAAAAATTAGTCTGGTTTAACTTGCTTATTTACCTTTCTTTGCTTACATTTTGTTGGTTGTTGTAATCTCTGGAGTGCAATGTTCGTTCTTTAAACTGTCCTCATGGCTCTGGGTTTTTTCTATTTTTTTTTTTTTTTTTTACCCTAAGATTTTTTTTTTTCTTTTTTTACCCTAAGACTTTTCTTCCTTCTTCAGCTCAGTTGATCAGATCTCGGTGCCAATAATATAAAGAACATGTGTTCAATCCCTATATGGGCCATTCACTTAAGAGCTGGACTCTGATCTTTCTGGGTCTCTTCCTACTCACTCTATTTTGTGATTCTTTGTGATTCCTTCTCTTTTTTTTATTTTTTTTTCCTTTTCCTTGTATTTCCTTTACTGCTTTCACAGTGAAAACTTGAAATCTGTACTGGGAACTAAATAATTCCATTATGGATTCCTCCTTGGGAGAGGAGAGGAGGTAGAAATAAGACTTTTCTTATTTTGAACAATTTAGCAGCAAAAAACCCCTACACTGAAGGTGCTGGTGGGGGCAGGGAAGTGAAGGATGGTAATTTTTTTGTTACTTATTCCCCCTGTAGAGACCTGAATGCCAATCGACTCCTCTCACAGCACCACCTACTGTGGTGGTCTAGCTGCAGGCTAGTGTGTGGAAAGATTAAGCTTTTTCATCTGTAGTGTTACAGTTCCTGGGAGGCTCCTGCACTGCTGTTTCGGTAAAGAGATTTATAGAAGCACTTGATGAATTTTAGTCATTTTTTTATCAGTCTGTAACCATAGAAATGTGTGTGTGGAGACCACTGCCATCTTAGGCACTGCTGCAATTTCTACAAATCATCTTACTTGTCTGCCTTATACCTTGTTTCATATCAAACTTTTCATTAGGAAGGAATAAGACAGCTTATACACAGAAACAGTACCCTAGTGCATCTTTATGCTGGTCATGCAGTGCAGAACATCAAAAGAATGAGCTGGAGGAACAAGGCAGGGACTTTGCAGGAGAAGGGGTTCACCTGATTGTGTAAGGTTGACACAGATGAGAGTACAAAGCCCTTTGCATCCTCCTTCATACACGTAGAATCATCAGAAAGAAAGAAGTCTAAAGCATCTAACAGTGGATATTTCATTGTACTCAAGATGTTATTAATGCCTATTGTCCCTGAGACACTTTCTGGACAAAAATGCCTCCCAGTCAATTCAAGGTTGCTAAGAATGAATCTTTTGGGCTGAATGTCTTCAGAGACAGTAAATAAACCACCTGCTCTCAGTGCCAAAGCTAATATGTAGGTATCACTCTAGGGTCTTCTCCTGTGGCTCTTGGGCTGTGAGATCAAAATAATAACCAGTGGTTTCTGTTTAATTAAACAAGGTGACAGAACTGGGTGTTCATAGCTGCCTCTCAGAATAGCAGTGTTCGTCTTCAGCATCACAGAATCAATGAAAACCAGAATGGGCCAGGCTGGAAGACGCTATAGTGCATGGTCTGGTCCCACCTCCCTGCTCCAGCAGGGCCATCCCAGAGCACAGTGCACAGGACTGTGTCCAGAAGGGTCTGGAGTATCTCCAGTGAGGGAGACCCTCTCTGGACAATCTCTTCAGGGCTCAGTCCCTGCCCAGGACAGAAGCTCTTTCTCATGTCCAGGTGGAACTTTCTGGACCCAGTCCCTGCCCGTTCCTCTGGTGCCATTGCTAGAGTTGAGCCTGGGCCCTGCTCTGACCCTCCCTGCAGACAGGGATAGACAGGGATGGGGTCACCTCTCAGTTCTCTCTTCTAGATGCTAAACAGCTCCATCTCCCTCAGCCTTTTCTCATAAGAGAGATGGTCCTGATCCTTAACCATAATTGTCAACATACTCTAGGAGCTCTTGTACTGAGAAGCCAAGAACTGGTGTGTCTGTGTGGTTGTGTGCTAAATTTTGTTTATCTGGAAATCACTAGCTTGTTCATGGGTGCTCGAAATGGTAGTTTCTATTCTTTGTGTCTTTCCTTCCATCTTCTTTAGGCTATTTTTTTCTGTTTTTTTTTTTTTTTTTTTTTTTTTTTTTTTTTTTTTGTTGTTGTTGTTGTTGTTGTTGTTGTTGTTTGTTTGTTTGTTTGGGGTTTTTTGTGGGGTTTTTTTGTTTGTTTGTTTGGTTTGGTTTGGTTTGGTTTGGTTTTTTGTTTTGTTTTGTTTTGTTTTGTTTGGATGGTTTCTTTTGCCTCTGGATTTATAGATCTCTGGGATTTAGACAGTTAAATTATTGTGAATTCCCCATTCTTATAGACAGCTATCATTAGGTACATATGATATATCACAGCTACATCACGAAACTTGAAGCTTGGATGAAGAGTTGATAAAATTACTTTCAATGACAAAAAAGACTTCCTATGTCAATTAAAAGTATGTCAACTCTTTTTTTCCCATCTCTTGATTATTTTTATATTTTCTTTTGTGCTCTTCTTCACTGCTAAACTTCTTCACTGCTGCTTTGAATACTGAAAAACAGAGCTGTCAGAAATGCAGATTACTTCATGTGTAGTTGTAAATCCACTGAATCAATACTGCTGCTTTTGATTTTCCTGAGTAGGAAAGGAGAATGGGTCATTTCTCAGGACACAGCCACATTACATTTCAGCCAAGTGATACTGTCACCAGTGGGTTTGTGCACACCATCTTTCTACAGTGTCACAGCTCTTCTCTCACATGTAGTCAGTAAATACCCGAACCAGTCATTTGCACCTGTTGGTTCAGCATAAAGACATCCCTATTCAAAGACTGAACCTTCTGTTTCAGAAGTCTCTGCAATGTAACATAGCATAATTTGAAATGGAAGAAACTTTTCATACAGGATTACATCCATTTGCAAATTGACATTATTCAGATAAGATTGCTATATTATGCAGAGCATAATTACAAAATTCTCTCCCTGTAGTACTGTGCTTTTGTATGTATGTAGATAATTAACAATTACTAATCTTAAAATCATTGCACATACAGTATGCTCAACAGCAGAGAGAGTCTCATCTTTTGTGTGCTGGTATAACAACATAACAGTTCGTGGAGTTGAGGTCCTGGCCTTATTTCTGCTCCATTATTGTGCTGTTGTATACAAAAGATGGAACCTCTTTCTCCATTACATCCTGCAACACTTGAGTAATTCTTCAAAAATAAAAGATGAATCTTGGTTTCACATTGTTTTCTTCTGACTCAGCATTTGAATACCGTTAGAGTGATAATACCTTTTTTTTTTT
>VXBR01012229.1:41023-65302 GCA_013400215.1 Cisticola juncidis | reverse complement strand
TTTTTTTTTTTTTGAATTCTGCAGAAAATCTCCAGCCACAGATACAGGATGTGAAATATGAATCAGAACACAAATTACTCAAAACTCTTAGCAACTTACAACTGCCCTACCACATTCATATAACATTCTTATCAAACAAGACCAACCAGAAATTTCCTTTTACTCCTGCCTGGAACAAAGGTAGAAATCTAAAATGCAGGGCTTCATAGCTTCATAATCATGAATTCTTAGAATTATTGAAGTTGAAAAAGATCTCTAAAATCAGAGTTCAACTGTTAACCTGTACAACAAATGTGTTCAGTACTAAACCACACTCCCAAGTGCAACCTTCACACACATTTTGAACAATTCCAGGACAGTGATTCCACCACTTACCAAGGCAGCCTGTTTCTATGTCTAACCACCCTTCTACTGAAGAACTTTTTCCAAGAGTCCAATCTAAACCTCCACCTGTGCCAGTTGAGTCTGTTTCTTCTTGTTCTGTCACTGTTACCTTGGAGAAGTACCCGCCTGGCTACAGCCTCCTTGCAGGGACTTGCAAAGGGAGATGAGCCTCCTTTACTCCAGGATAAACACCTTCATCTCTCTCAGCTACTCAGATGTGTGCTCCAGACTTCCCAGTCTGGGATGGTAGAAACCTACCAATGATACAGATTAATGCAAAAAAATTAGAACGAGTCACACATTCTTTTGAACAAGTACAGATCACATCACTCTGAGAGGATTATCTGATGTATTGATACTGTTCTCACTGGAACCAGCAAAGGGGGAAATCATCTTTCAGTGACATGGAAACTTGGAGCTAGTGATACACTTTCCTAACACCATCAACCACCACAGGCTGAGCTGAACAGTGACTAAATCAGCCTGCAAAAACATCACTATAATCATTAGTACAGAAGGGTCTTAATGACAGAATCTACAGAGTCAGAATAAATCCCTGAAAAAGAAGAAATATTTTCTCAGCTGAAAATCCTTACAAGGGAAGAAAGGAGTGGATCTGTATTTCTTTTTATTATTCGCTATATTTTTGAAGGAAAGTTTAATCTGGTGACAGAATTAGGACAGGTGAGTGAGACTGAATTTTTAGAAATTAATTTTGCTTAGTTAGGGAAGCATTTTCTACCCAACTCTGAAATATAGGGTTAATATTGTAAGTAATTATAACTTCCTCATATCCCTCATGAGCTGAGATTAATACGAAAACTTGATATTCAGTTAGTATTTGCATTTGCACCAATGCAGCCTTGTCTATCAAAAATGAAAATTTTTTTTTAAATTTAAAATTATTTTGGTAAATCCACAAGAAGAATTTTATTTAAAAAATAATAATTTTTTATATTTTCTGAGACAGTAGGGACAGTGTGGGATTTATGTCTCTCACACTCAGCATCATAAATTCAATCTGCCAGCAGTTAATCTAAATGAATTGTGCAGTTTATAAATGCTGAAAGAAGAATCCTCTCCTGTTGTGCAAGATCTCCAACCACAAGTGGTTCATTACAGTAAAGGCAAATGATAACCCTTTTCTGTACCACACACAAATCGAGAAAGGGCTGTACAAACTCAACATACAAGATATGAAGATTGCGCAGGGTTTATGCCTTTGCCCAGTGCTGAAAGCAGCCACAACCTCAAATAAAACTGCAGCTTGCAACCCATTTGAAATGTTATTCAGTTAAGCTCTATTTATTGCCATCAAAAACAGCACACACAGGGACAGACAAAACAGTCCCGTTTCACAAAGCACAACCGGGATCAGCTGACTGGAACTCACACTTATGTTCATTGAAGGGCCATATTCTCATTTTGTGCTCCTTGTTCCTATTTAGAGTTAATGGTAAATGTCTTTTCCTTATCAACTGTCAAATTGTCAGAACACACTTTGTATGTTTGAGGCTGGAGGATTCAGGGGGTGTCAGAGGAAGGGGGAGGACCATCTGCTTTGTTGACAGAAGTTTACTCCCAATATTTTATACTGAGTAATTATTCAAGGTCCCTTGTATTTTGTGTTTCCCAGAGAGAAGGTATTAAAAATGCCCACTATTAAATGCTTTTCACATAGAAAGCAGGATTTTATGACCCTGTAACTGCAGGATCAGTGGTTTTACACTCTTTAGCCTCTGCAATAATGTGTGCCTGGTTCTCCCATGCAGGCCGTGCTGTGGTTAGTGTTGATTCAGTAAACAACATTTTGTTTCATCTCCACGGATATTAGGTCTATAGAGGACAGATTGCATTTGCTGATAGTGCCTCATGGTCTTAAAGCACACTTGACTAATTCTAGCAATCATTTATATTTTGTTTTATTTTAAACAAAGGCAGAATTTTTTAAAGAGAGATAAAGTAGAAGAAAGAAGAGCAAGGAAGAGACGTGAATTGAAGCAAAAACAAGAGAACTTTTCAATGGCATTAAAAAATTAAATGAGGGGAAAAACCTGCCCCAAACCCTTTTTGAGTGATTGTACAAGGTCAACATTTAAAGGAAAAAAAAAAACCACAACAAACCAAATAACAAAACAAAACAAAAACAAAACACTCAGGTGGATATCTGAAGCATAGGTGCTTTTAATTTCTACTAACAGTGCAAGGGCTTTTTATATCCCCTTTTTCACTCTTTATATTTAGATGTCTTTTTCATTACTTATGCGGCATCTGAATATACTGTGTTCCCTCCTCTGGATTAACACATAATGTATGAAATCTTATTGCATCTTTTGATTGACTAACCTTGTTAAAAAGTTTACATAAAAGATACAGGTGAGAAGCAAATTTGCCTGAAGTTACACTGCTGCTGGTGAGAACAAAGGACTGGCCTCAGAAAGAAGGTAGTAACTGCAGGAAGCCCTTTCAGGGCCCTGTTCCTGTTTTCTTTGATTATTCCATAAAGGAGAGATCTCAATGGGAAAAAACCAAAAC
This sequence comes from Cisticola juncidis, assembly GCA_013400215.1. NCBI lineage: Eukaryota > Metazoa > Chordata > Aves > Passeriformes > Cisticolidae > Cisticola > Cisticola juncidis. Next base: position 62,383 of record VXBR01012229.1, on the reverse strand, counting down.
ACCTTATGTCACATTCTGATCTTAATCTTGTTGCCTAGCTAAGTGTAACAATGGCTTTGAGGGAGATGGAATATAGGTCTCTTCCCAATGCTGACTGGGAAGGCAGACAGTGGCAGAAGTCATGACCCTGTGTTCATCACCAAAGGGACTGTCCCAAAGCTCCTTAGCCTGTATCTGTTGTTGAAGAACACACTGAGGTTGTCTTTGTGGTAGCATCAACATTTCCAACTCTGAAAAATTAAGCACTTCTGATAAAATTTATATTGAAAGATCAGCTTAAGGTAGGTCATTCCTGAATAAACAACTGAAAATCTTCCATCCTCCTGTCACCTATTTGCTGCTGAAGAATTACTTAGGGAGGAATGTTTGTACCCAGTACCAAGACCAAGAATTCAGCCTTTAAGTAGATTTCTCAAACCTTAATACAGTTACTGATTTGACCCTTTTGAGATGTGTGCTATGCAAATTTGTCTTGTTCTAGATCTGTCTGCCCCAGACTGGGATTCATAAGCCATGACTCAGAAACTTCAACATTTCATCATTACTTGAAGCTTGCTAATGTCTTCTGAGAAATTATCCACTAAAGTCACATTCCTTTTGCTTCCTAATCAGTTTTTGTTGTTTTTGCTGATGGTGGGCTGTTTTTATTTAGTGGGGCTTTTTTATGCTCTTTCAGCAAACTCTAGTCAGCTTCCAAGCATCAAAGATTCACTTTTTGGTGGCCATGTCTTCATTTATAAAATTATATTTTCACCACTTTCCTATGGTTTTAGGTCTTTTTAGTGACAGTGAATGTTTTATCCTTGTACAAAAATACTAGAAAGGTCTGATTCCTGAGGTTGCACCATTTCCTTTTTTCAAGCTACATCTGTCTCGGTAGAAGATTGTAGAACCACAGAATGTTTAAAGTGGGAAGGGACATTAAAATATCATCTAGTCCCTAGCCCTCTGCCATGGGCAGGGACACTTCCTGCTAGACCAGGTTGCTCAAGGCCTTATCCAAATTGGCCTTGAACACTGGCAGAGTGGAGAAGTCCACTGCGTCCCTAGGCAATCTGTTTCAGAGTCTCACCCCATCCACAGTAAAGAGTTTCTTCCTAATCTCTAAACTAAATTTCTCCTTTCAGTTTGTACCCATCCCCCCTTGTCCTACACAGTACAGATGCAGAGTCCCTCTCTAGCTTCCCTGTAGCCTCATCAGATACTGGAAGGTTCCTATGAGTTTTTCACTCAAGCTTTTCTCCAGGATGGAAAACCCCATTTTTCTTAGCCTGTCTTAACAGGGGATGTTCCAGTCCTCCTATCAACTTTGTGGCCTTTTCTGGACTTGCTCTAGCAGTTCCATCTCCTTATCTTGAGAGCACCAGAACTGCAGTCAGTTCTTCAGATGAGATCTCACAAGAGCAGCAGATGAGGAGAATCCCCTCCCTCAGCTTCTGCCCATGCTCCTTAGGATGCAGCCAGGATACTGTTGACTTTCTGGGCTGTGGGTGCTCGCTTCCAGCTCAGGCTGTTTTTCGGCTGCTCTCAGTCACTTCTCCACCCAGCCTGTAGATGTGTCTGGGATTGCTGCAATCCAAGTCTAGTTCCTTGCCCTTTGCTGTATTGAATTCTGTGATGTTTACATGGTCTCTCATGTCTAGCCAAGACCTCTATAAAGGTCCTTCTGTATCCATCCCTTCTCTTCAGTGTGTTGACCACACTACAGAGCTCAGTGTTGTCAGATGCCCTTGATCCCAGTGTTCCTGTCACCAACAAAGATGTAGAACAATGCCAGCCCTGGCACTGACCCCTGAGGGACAGCACTCATCACTGCTCTCCACATGGACAATGAGCTATTGACCACAACTCTTTGTGTGGTTAACTCAGATTATCCAAGTTAATTATTATCCAGTATTCCAGCTCAGAGGAAGATTTTATGGACACACGTCCATAAAAGCCCACCCACACATCCTTCTTGCACACATAATCTGCAATGTCATAAGAAGGAAAGAAAATTTAAAAAAAAAAAAAAAAAAAAAAAAAAAAAAAAAAAAAAAAAAAAAAAAAAAAAAAAAAAAAAAAAAAAAAAAAAAAAAAAAAAAAAAAAAAAAAAAAAAAAAAAAAAAAAAAAAAAAAAAAAAAAAAAAAAAAAAAAAAAAAAAAAAAAAAAAAAAAAAAAAAAAAAAAAAAAAAAAAAAAAAAAAAAAAAAAAAAAAAAAAAAAAAAAAAAAAAAAAAAAAAAAAAAAAAAAAAAAAAAAAAAAAAAAAAAAAAAAAAAAAAAAAAAAAAAAAAAAAAAAAAAAAAAAAAAAAAAAAAAAAAAAAAAAAAAAAAAAAAAAAAAAAAAAAAAAAAAAAAAAAAAAAAAAAAAAAAAAAAAAAAAAAAAAAAAAAAAAAAAAAAAAAAAAAAAAAAAAAAAAAAAAAAAAAAAAAAAAAAAAAAAAAAAAAAAAAAAAAAAAAAAAAAAAAAAAAAAAAAAAAAAAAAAAAAAAAAAAAAAAAAAAAAAAAAAAAAAAAAAAAAAAAAAAAAAAAAAAAAAAAAAAAAAAAAAAAAAAAAAAAAAAAAAAAAAAAAAAAAAAAAAAAAAAAAAAAAAAAGATGGAATGAAAACATCCAAAATATCACAATATCACAAATGAGATGTCTTTCCTTACCAAGTTACCTAAGCTCATTTTAACCCTGAATAATCTTTGCTGGAAGTATTGTCTCTCAGTGCACCTGTCTTTCTATCTATTTACATAAATATACACATAAAACCAGTCGCACTCTCAAGCTTCCCATGACAGTAGTCTGCTATATTTTTTCCACACATCCTCACACTCTCCCCTCCCCTCTTTACCCCTACCAAGTAACTCCTGCTGGGGAGATGCGCCAGCCAACTCCCTTGATGTGTCCTGCCCCAGAGATGGCATCCAGATGGCCTGACATCTGCAGCAAGAAGAGCTGGCAGGTCGCCCTGAAATCTCCCACTCAAGGGAGCTGTTGTTATGTACTGAAGTCCTTATCCCTGGAAAGACTTCTTTGAATAAAATATATAATATGTGATAAAATGAAATAAATCCTGAAGAAAAGGAAAGCAAATAGTATTTTGAGACTAGTTACCACAGCCTCAGAAGCAGCTTTTCCCCGTGGGCAATATTTGTGGTGGAAGCCCACCAAGTCTGTCATCATTCAGTACTTAAACACAATATGTGCCATAACACACACCATGAATTGCAATTTTTGTTAACACGTATTAGAGGAGGCCATGGTGTATACAAATGGCAGAACAGAAGTGGATCAACCCAAAGAGGAACAATTAAAACTTATGTATGTTGTGTCAATTCTCATGATCATGATTTAAGTGCATAGCACTGCTTCCGGAGTATGCATTTTGGATACTGTATGGGAATTCAAATACCTTTCAAACAGAGGCTGGTTTGCACTCCATTACTAGGAGGTTATGTGGAGAGACAGAGAGGTTGACAGAGTTCTGAGAGGGTAAAAAATAGAGGGAAATAATGCCATTAATATAAAACACCTCTATAAATAGTATTTTTTTCCTAAAACCATGAGGAATGTTGTAGCTTCAAACACCACCTGTGCAGGATTCAAAGTGCAATATCCCTAAGATACAGCTGGAATCACCCTGGTCCTCTTAGAACCAACTTCATTGTTATCTCTGTTGAGTCTCTGGGTGTTCATTCTTACATATAAAGCAAGCTCTGAGAGCATTTCCTTGCTGGAGAATTAAAGAAAGAAAAAGAAAAAAGAAAAGAGAGAAAAAAATTAAAAGAATAAAGAAAAAGGGTAGCTAGTAACTTGCGTTTTTAAAGTTATCTAAGTTTGAAGAACAGTTAGAGGTTTCAAACAATAAAATAAAAAAAATGCAGAAAGAATGGAAGAAAAGCATATTTCAGTATCAGTATGAATTTTCTGCATATCTCATTCCATTTGAAAGAGCTCTACATGTATGTATAAGCATACAAAGCTCAAATCTGAGCTCTGAAGGACCTCTTTATTTCAGATGCAAATCAAAATGCTATCTGTGCATTCATTCTCAACCTAGAATTCTCCAAAGGTGAAAACGAAGTTCAATGTTAATTTTGTTGCAAGAGAGAAAGACATTTTTTGCTAAATTCAAAGATAAAAAGTAAGCAGTATCTAGTGAAAAAACAAACAAACAAATAACACTACCAACATAAATCACTCAAACCAATCCACAGGTCAAATACGTTACACGTGTATTTGTCACCTTTTGTTGTCCAAAGCAATATCCACAAACTCATTAACGTTTTCCTATATAGAGAGCCAGGCAATACACTCCAGCTATTTTATACAGATACTGGTAACATCTCTTGCCCAGAAGGCAGTGACAGACAGAAAGAGCAAAGAAATAACTTTCACAGTTTTTGTGTTTTCCCAGCTATCAATCAAATTCCTTCTGACATAGCTTCATTTATGGATTATTGCAAAAACACTGAAACAATGTGCAATGATAATGTTGTAAAGCTACAGAAATGAAATTGGTAGGAGTAACCCATTTCTCACTGTGTTCCCAAGCACCTCTCCACTCTGAATCTCCAACATTGTTTAAGCTTCAGTTCTATATAAGAAAGCTAATCAAATGACACTCAGGAAAATTGACTTGGGTTTTCAATCTAGTTTCAGATCTCTATTGTACTTATTTCAAATAGCATTTGTTATTCTCTGCATATCCTTAGGAACATGCCCTGTCAAGAAATGCCATACAACTTCAAACCATGTTTTTTCCCACCTCTATAACTTTTTATGTATTCCCTTTTTACATTTTATTACAGCATAACATCTAAAAATGAAATAAAGATTATAGGCAACGCTTCAGGACTTGTAGTTCTGCAGCTTGCCCTGAATATCAAGTACTGTTGATAGGAACTTGCTGCTCCACCACTATAAATTGCCCAAATCTCCCCGCTGACCATCACTGTAATTATTTCTGTTTGGAAATGAAAGATTTGATCGCCAGACTGATTTTTCTTTTCTTTATATTTCCCACTCCCTTTCTTGCCTATCTTTTCCCTGTTCACCTGGACTGTGAATTCTGTCTTGATAGTGGATTTAAAGATTAAATCTGTATTTATTTACCATAGTTATCTCTAAAAGTAAAAGAAAACAACAGATTGCAGGGGGAAAAAAAGTAAAAGAAAACATGGAAAACAATGAAGGAGGGAGGCAAGAAAGCATGGGGAGAGAAAATGCACAGAACAGCCATCCCAGCTACTAATTTAACAGGGATTTTTTTTTTCAAAGTGGAAAAACAGAAATAAAACAGAGGTAGTTACTGTACTTGCATCCAACACCTAGGGGTATTGGTAGGATAGGTACTGAAATTTAAAACACTCTTCCCACAACCCTTTATTGCCCAAATATGTCAGAATCAGAACAATAGGTCAAATATAGTGTCTGCAAAAGCCATGTTTGAGGAATAACTTACAATTGAAATACAAACAAATCAGGAAAGGAAAGTCAACGCATCAGTAAAGAATAATCAGTGTCAAAGCATGAATTAGAGGGGCAGGCCAAAAGTACATAAAAGGGGAAGATTCAGGGGGTTTTGTGTAGGAGCTGGGTTCAACTCCAAGGTCAACAACAGAGTTGCAATAAATGGGAGTAATTTCTTTGTGTCAAAGAAAAATGTCAGGGAGAAAAACTAGATTTTGTTATTGTTTTATTTTCCTTTAGACTTTGGACTGAGATTCAACTGTTGTGCAGCCTCCATTTCCAAGACTGCTATTGATTTTCCAGGAGACAGAAAAGTGCTGTTCTCCGCTGGGGCCTGGCTTTTCTCCTGAGCAGAAAGGAAGAATAATGGTCGCTTTGTCCTCATTTCTTTACACAATACCTACCCTAACCACATACCCTACCACGTATGGTGCAGTGAGTAGATTTGCATCACTGGGAGATTACACAAGAGAAAAGAATGTCATGATGCTATCCAGAAATGAAATTTAGAGCCTTAACAAAAATGTGGGGATGATAAAAGAACAATCTGCTAGTCTGCTAACTAGAATTACTAAAAAGCCTTTACTAAATCATCATACTGATGGGTCTAACCTGCTTCTGGGTATAGAATTTGTTCCTTCTCTAGTAGACCTGTGTAAGGGTTTCTGTTTCTCTACAGTGTTTGAAGGGGCCTCAAAGCTTAGAATAATCTTGACAAGTACACCAAGAGGTTGCAAAATAATTATTTTTTATTTATATGTCACTTGTTTTAACTAATTTATTTAAAAATTCACGAAGTAGTTTTTAAATTGAAAAGTGCCAAACAGCTGTCAAATACTGACAAAGAGGATTTACATCCACAAGAAATATGAATTCTCTGCTGTTGTGAGGTGTATACACACACACACAAGCACACTCATACAAAGATATTTAATGTCACTGAAACAAAGCCCCACTTCTTTGCTGCATTATTTGTTAAATAGCAGAGAATTAAAAAATCAAGCAAAATGTTGGTAGAATCTTAGAACAGTTGGATAATCAGTTTCTTTGTGTTATAATATATGAATAAAGAAATACAGTTATATCTTTATATACTATTAATGTGTTGAGAAAACGTATTCATTGCACAAGCAGATGATCCATGCATGCCATAAATACACAAACCTTTTAGATGAATGCACTTCAAGTGATGAGTTATATATATATATATATATATATATATGAATGACCTGGTTTTCATGTATCTCCCAATGTTTACTTTCTTCCATTTTTCTGGTACACTCATTTCCATATTTTCAGAGAAAAACACTGAGACTAGTTCAAAGTTCTTCATTGATGCTGATGTGATATTCAACCAACACAAAAGCAGAATACTTACTGGTATAAAAATGAGTATATGCCACTTGCTTAAGCAGCATATTAGTATAACTAAACATCGTGAACTTTTAAGCCAATTAATTTCACAAAGAGGCATATACTTATAGGAATGTAAACAGTGCCCTGTAACTTTCATTTCTTTAGACTGTCCCCCATCCAACAACATAATTTTTTTTGAGTTGCCTAAAGGCAGTTGCATCCAATAGCAAAATAGTAACAAAACAGCTAAAAATAAAAAAAAAAATCTTAATAGGTTTTCATAGAAAAATTGCTCTTTGGCAGGATAAGCCTGGTCATTTTTTGGCCCTTTTTTTTTCCTATATTATCACATTTTATGAGTTTTTGTGGTGTGGTTGCTTTTTGTGCAATTTTGTTTCTTTTTCACTCTTTGTAATCTCATGCTATTATCTTTATAGATTTTATAGAGTGCAGCTTTATGGTCAACACAAGCCAAGGCAGGACCATTGCAGCTGAACCAGATCAACCTGTTGATCTGAGGGAAGAGTAATCAGTTTCTCTCAGGGGCTGGTTTGAATCTACTCAAAACACTTCATGTGGAAAACACAAGTGAAGTTGCAAAGAATGGGAGAACTTTTATCATATTCCCATCAAAGGCTCAAACAGAGATCAGCCTAAGCTGGCCCTGAAATTTCTTCTCAGTTCTATTTTCTTCCTTTTGCATTTAAGATCAGTGAAGGCATATTGATATAGGAAATCTTATCCCTTACTACAGTTTCTATTCTACCTTCATATTAGGATAACCTTTTATACTTCTATTGTTTTTTTAAAGAAATAAGCTTCTTTATTACTTTTCTTTCGTAACATATTGTTGTCTAATTCTCTGAATTTATTGAAATATTTCTTTCTGAAGCCTTATTTATGAATTCTTTTATTTTCTCTTCCTCCTTCTTAACTATCATGAGCTTTATCTTTTTGTGGTGCCATTTGTCTTCTGGATTGTTAATCGGTTCCTCATTTTGGATGAGATGATTCAATTAAGAGCCTCTGCAAAGAAATGAATTATTCTCAGCACGTCTGTGGGATGGTGAAAATTTCCTTTCACCAGGAAAGGCTGTTTGTTACAAGTGTACATGAATGTCTATTATGGAAGCCAGATTAGGCTGAGGTTTATATCTCCCTGAAAATTCTTTTACTTTTACTGTGTGTGACTCATCTAACCCACTAAGATTTCTTTCATACTCAGGGGTGAGAAACAGGAACTTTCAGATGAAAGCCCTGTTCAGGTACAGTTCTTGTACTTGTATCTGAAGTACCTGTTTTGCTATTGCATTCTGAAGAAGTTGAGCCTGAATAACTCAGATGTCTAACTTTTGGAAATCTACAGTTAATGAAGTAAATCCTGGTACCAATGAATTGAAACATTTCAAAACTGTATTGAAATCAGATCTGAATTTGAAACATCATTTTTAATCTCCTACAGGCTATGGACTTCAATCCATCATTAAATTTAAGAAACTGTCTAAATATCTTTTTAATCCTGCTGCAATAATAATTTGGAATTAATATAAAGGAGCTGGATATGAAACAAATAACCTTGTTTCCTTAGTATCTTCTTGAAAGTGTATTCTTTCAGATCAGCTGTGAAGCTGCATTCGCTTGAACCCTCTATAGCATGATACTGAAATTATATCTGCCTGATGCCTGATGAATTTTGATCTTAGTTTAATTTAAANTTTTTTTTGGTTGGTTGGTTGGTTGGATTTTTTGCACTGTCTCTTTGGGTGGGGTTGGATTTTTTGTCTTCCTCTCTTTCTTGTTCTCCAAAGATGGACAAGTAAAATTAAAATTTCTCATTCTCTCCCTCTCTTGTTACTACAGAATTATGCCCAATTATTAGAATAGGTAATTCACTTTGCCCTCCAGCTTTATTCTTAGATGGGAAATACAGTTTTATTTGTGTTCTGGTCTCAGAATAGCTGGAAGACACAGAACTATTTCTATCATGTATGTGTCTATCATGTATGTGGACTTAAGGACAAACTCATCTTACTTAGGACACTGCCAGACCACAGTAGGGTAAAGTCAAATTACAGCGGTTTATACCTACTGAGAACCCACATGATAGTCTTTCTATGAGAAATGAGCTGTGATTTAGGAAAATTTTTGACAACAGCATAATAAAGGGTTTTTCTAATGGTTAGCTCCAGAATTGTGCATATTAAAACAGTCGGCACTGGATATGTAGAACTAAAAGATGTCATATTGAAATTAGGACTTCAGAGTCCCATTTCTCAAATCTGGGTTACTTCCATCAATACAGGGAATTTCTGCATCTGAGTTTACCTATTTGCAGCCTAGGCATAATGTTTTGTCTCTTGGCTCTTTCAAGGCTTAATTAATGAATGCATGTTTTACAGCTAGTTGAGAACCTCTGATAAAAGGGTCTATAGAAGTGCAAAGCATTATTATGTTGCAGGAAGCCTGGTTTTCTTTTACATCAGAAAAACAAGACTTTGTGAAGACTTAATTGGGTTTTTTTTTAAATTTATAAAGAGGATTAAGAAAACTGAGCCTATCTAAGTCTCCCTACTGGTAAATAAAAAGAAAAGGAAATAAAGACTAGAAGCAAAGAGAGGATTTATAATAAAATAAATAAATATATCCAAAGTGTAATACACAACTAGCTGTTCAGAAACTAAAGGGACAGACTTTCTGAGCTACAAAGTGGTACATTAATAGAAATAAAATCAGGGGAAAAGAGACAAGGTTATGGAAAGGAAATTTTGGAAAGAATCACATTTTAAACAGTTATCCTAACTCAGTTTCATGATTCCCATAAGTTAAAAGAGAGTTTAAGAAAATCAGTGAAGACTGAGACACTCTCTCTATGGTGTTAGTTATTTAACACTTCACATAGACATTAATGAATCATTCTGGGTTACCCAAAAGAAAATAGTAGGTCTTTTATTTTGAGTCAGTTGGAGAACACTATAATGGTAGCAAGCACCAGAAGATTAAAACCAAATCCCTTACAGATGGAAATCAGCAAAGCTCCATCTAGACTAGCTCCATTGTTACAGCTGTGCCAATTGATGGCAGCTGAAACCTGGTCTTCAAATATCTGTGTAACTTTGTTCGTGACGTTAGGGTGGACAAAAGGATAAGCTTTATTATGGGTTTTCAAGGACTTGGTGCCAATTTGCTAATACACCTCTCACTACACTTTCTTATCATGTTTTGTGTTTTTCTGTTACCAGCCAAAATTCATGACAACCCGTGACATGCTGAAAGAAAGAAGCCATAATGAACTGGTGTGTTATGAACCCTAAAATATAGTTTTTCAGATTATATTCTATGTTCACTTTTAGGCATTTGGATTTTAAAATTTTAAGTCTTGTGGGGTTTAAAATCGTTTGGGAAATCAAAGTTATTTTTGTGATTTTTTTAAAAAAGTCAGAGCTACTTTATTCTCACTTGTTCAGATACATTTTTAGCCTAGTATTCTGAGAACAGGGAGTATATATCACTTTTTAGTGTATGCTTATACACTTACATATAACTCTTTCTGTGTTTTGCACCCAAATCTAAGAAAAATTTGAAGAATAATGTGATATTAATTTATTTCCAAACCCATGAAAATGTATGGCTGTTTAAAGACAAGAATTTTTTTTCCATAGAAAATTTAATGCAATTTTACATCTTAATCAAACACATCCTCCATTAGCTATCAGAGAATCCACACAAGTTTTCATTGGCTTTACTTCACTCAATAATTTTTTACTGTTTTTCTAAACCTGAAGAACTTTGCTCACACAAAAAGCAAAACATGACCCTCTGATAGAAACAAATGACACTCAGATAAAGGCAATTACCTTGATTTCTCATACAGGTTTTTAGGTTTCCTTTTAGGAAAGGAGGCCTTCCTCTTTGTGTTTTTAAGAAGTTTCATTACAATTCTGACAATAACAACATTTAGTCACAGTTTTATTTGTTTGTTTTCTTCAGCCTTCTGTCCAATGAGGGATATCATTTGTCTTATAGAATAAAATTTTATAGGTTAGTGGTGTAATTTCAATAACCTTGTGGTGCTTATCTTTGAACATTATCCACTGTAAAGTAGAAGCAGCAAATACATTTCTCTGCACAGATTAGCTATCATCATTCTTATTCCAGATTCAGATAGATAATGAGAACAAAATAAGTTTGACTTTAAGTAATAGAAGGCACAGATGAGAGCGCCTTTCATGGCCAAGAGTAGAAACATATTTTGCTGGAGAAGGAAATTGAAGTATCTTCGTTTGTTTAGCTCTGAGGAAGTTGTTCTCAGCAGTCCATGATAGACAGCAAAAAGAAATCTTCTGTCAATTGGCTTCAAAAATCTGAGTAAGTGTTCAATCTTCCTGTGAAAAAACTTTATATGATTGGCAATCTGAAAATACTGGAAAACAGCTATCCAGCAGATAAAAGCTGATTGACCCAAACATGTCAGTTAAACATCAAGGACAGCTCCTTATTCCAAAGGACAATATGTGCTCCAGGAAGGGCCCCATCAGACAAACAGATATCTTTGGGAATAGAGGGATTCAAGAATTTAATTCTAAAAAGAGAAGCTTCAAGAGTCATGAAATCTATAACTACATATGACTGAGGAACTCAATTTAGAACCAATACAGTCCCCTCCAGACTTTTTTCTTATAAGGACCTTTTTTGAGTGCCATGTAGGCACTCCACTTCCTTTGAGTTTACTGAGAGTTACTAAGAGGATATTTCTGTAGCTTTAGGCCCACGGATCAGTGGATTAACTTTTAAGGTGTTCCATGAATATAGTCAGTTTTTGACTAGGCAAAACAGAGATGAAATATCCCACATATTCGACATACTCCCTATGAAATTGTGCATTAGGAAATGTTCTCATTTCTCTTTTTGTTCTCTTAGGGAGAATGGGAACACATAAAGAACAATGCTATAATGACACAAAAAAATATGATGGCTTAATGAGCCTTTTCATCTCTCTTCCCTATTCTCCTTGTGTACATTTTACTTAAATACACATAAAAGAGGCAAATAGAAGGAGAAGGGCATGAACAGTTGTATTTTTTATAGGATGAAAATGGTTTGTGAGCTCATGGTCAGTCTTTGTTTATATTCTATTAACAATTTTCTTTATATCACAATTACAGATTGTGTAAGGCAAATTCTTACATGCACATAAATTAGAGAATTATCATCTCTGGGAAATGATTTTAAGCCTTGTCCACCGTTTGCATGTGTTGGAGGATCATGGTGATGAATTTAATAATTGGCTCAGTGCATTTAGTTATTAAATGTAACTGCCTTGGAATTGAAGGTAAGGATATGCCAGACAATGGCATGAAGAGAGATTGAGAGAAACCAAATAGCTGGAGTGGGGAGGAACAGCTCTGATTGCTTTTATATGCATCCTACAGTAAAGAATCCTGAATTGTTGCCTGCAAAGCTAAAATTTTTGATATTCTTTTTTTCTCCATATAGAAAATCATGGTGATTGCAAATCCTAAAGGAACTAAAGTTATTTAGAATAGAAGCTGTATATATATATATACAGTAAAAAATAGGCATTTTCCTTGGTTTATAGTTCTAAAGGATTAAAGCAGGATCAAAAAGAGAAGAAAATAGATTTCAAAGTTGTTATGTTTTCTGCTAGTAAGTGTCACAACTATTTTTTTTTTTTTTCTGGAGGACTGAGTAGGGAAAATCCCAAACAAAGGAATAAATAACAATAGACAGTAAAGAGTGAAATAACAAAATAATTTAAAAAAAAAATTAACAATAGGGACATACACACATACATATTTACATACATTTTTATACAATTAAATCTCAACATCTGCACAGAATTTTATTTCTAAAAGAACTCTAAATATCTAAATCATGCACTGAGTATTCACTGTAGAACCAACTAATGTTGGCAATATTAGTTTTCCAGTTTAATTTAAATAGCATTCTAAAGTAAACAGAACTGAAAACAGATTACTAAAGGTACTCTCAGAGGGTGTAAGAGAAATAGGAAAGTGTAGTGGTAAATTCTTAGGAACTGCAAATGATCTATGTTGCTTCTTCTCTAATTTCCCAAACATAAAGCAATGCTGAAAACATAAAAAATACCCACTTTTACAAAGCAGCATTTAAATAATACACTATATTTGCGTGCAGAATATAATTTTTACTCCCCCTAAGACTGCTTTACTTCCCCTTAGGGATGGTCAGGGCTGAGAATGAAGCAGGAACAAAGGTACCTCGAGTTGCTTTAATGTCTTTATATTTCGCTTTCTGTAGTTATGGAGTACAGACCCAAAACTCACTAGAGGTAACAGAAATCTATTCACTAACAGGAAGAGAAAAATGGGAACTGAGGTCTTTCAACTCAACTGAAACTGATAGAGTTTGAGGACATGCAACATCTTGTGGCTGGTGCTGAGCACTGAGCCAGATGAGCCTGAAGTTCCTCTGTTTCATGGCTGAGAAATCTACTAGTTATGGTTTTGGGATGAGTTTTTTGGGTTTTGGCTGGTTTTGTTTTTGGTTGGGATTTCTTTTTGGTGGTGGTGGTTTTTTTTTTTTTTTGTTTCTTTTTTTTTTTGTTTTTTTTTTTTGTTGTTGTTGTTGTTGTTGTTGTTGTTGTTGTTGTTTTTGGGGTTTTTTTGAGAGGAATAAATAATGTACACAGAAACTCCTGATGATATGCAGTGCAGTGTAGCTACTGCTGAGCACTCCATGGCGTTGCATATGTGGCTATGGCCATTTGCATCCAGAGTATCTCGTATGCCCAAATGGAGGGGTGTAGCTGAGGGCTGATTCACCATCTGAAGAAGGGCATCAGTGGGGAGCAGGGTGAGCAGAAAGGGTATCCTGATTCTGCATGTCTTCATCACTCTCCTCTCTATAAAGGATTGCTGACAACCTTCCCTGAGGGGAGCAAGAAGGAAATTAAGAGTGGATTTCATCAGAGTACCAACACTACCCATGTTGGATGAGGAACAGAGGAGATGATATTTTTGAAATCTATTTTGATACTTGTCACTTTTGAGGGAATTTGGGGAAACATGTAGATGAAAAACACAGTTTAGTGGTATTTTTGTCATCTATAAATAGGAAAAACAGAGTAGCTCAAAAGTTCATGACTCAAAAGGATGGGGATCTGCTAATTCTATAAGTTATCTATCCTGTGTCATCTTCTCCAAACACCCATGCAGGAGCATTTCCACATTTCCTGGCTTGCTCAAAGCCTCCACCAAAGGATTTCATGTCAGGCTGTCTGTACCCACAAGGTGATTTGGCAGAGCAGGCAGTGTTTCCATTCCATGTGGGTTGGCAGTGCACACATACCATCATTCAGTGATACGAAATCTTTGGTGGCAACTGTGCCATAAACACGTGGCATATGGAAAGAAAAATGTTCTGACCAACTCCAGTGTTATTAAAAACTGGCCAAACGGGGCTCAGAAGAAAAGTAGAAGGTAACTTATACATCCTTATCAGATGTAGAAAGACAGTGTTGACCATGTGACAAGACTTCCACCTATAAATAAGTAAATATCCTGCAGCTACCTATTATGAGAAGACAGGACAATACTTGTGTTTGACAATTCCTCAGGTGTGAAGTAAGTAAATTCCATATATTTATAACTGCCTCAGAAATATTTCTAAGAACCTTCCCACATTTTTTCAACAGGTAATGAGTGATATTCCTCATTGCACCACAGTTTATTCAGAAGAAAATGGTACTCTTTGGAGGTAGATATATTGAATTTTGTGGATCTTTTCTCTCTCAAAGCCATGATTAGACTTCAAGCAAGATCCACTTTCCTCATTCCCCATGCTTACCCCAGGCATGGGAGTCTTTTACACTGGGAAATGTGACAAAAGCCATTATATATCCAATGTGCTGACTTTACTTACTATCTGAAACCCCGTTTTGTTCATAGCTGGGAGGATATTCCACAGTGGCCAGTTCCATGGGCTATAAGGCTGCTTTTCGCTGCCGCAGCACTGTAAAAGAGCCATGGTGTAGCTGAGAATTGTGCCTTAGAACTGCTTGTGCCACTGGGATGCATCCCTTTGGAGGGATTAAAATGCCTAAAATGAGGGATGTCATGTAACGAGGAGAGCACATAGAAGGACAAGAAATATAAAAAAGAGAAAGGGAAGGAAGTGGTTTTGAAGAGGACTAATAAAGTATATGTCACCCTGCTGATTGCTTTTTCTTTTATTTTCTTTTCTTCTTTTTTTTTTTTTTTTTTTTTTTTTTTCTAAAAATTTTTCTTCNTTTTTTTTTTTTTTTTTTAGCTCAAAATGCTTCCTACTCTCTAGCGTCTTACTTGCCAGCAAATGAATTGCATTGAAAATCTCTGTTAGTATCCTATTAAAAAGGTGACGTTTTAAAGGCATTTTGTCCCACTATAAATCTGAAGTGATGAAATATAAAAGTAAATATTTTTGCCAGTCTAGTCTGCCCTTTACAGTCCTGCTTTCCTCTAGAGAAACAAAATCTGCCGGCTCTGGATTACATCCATTTGCTATTGCCAACAGATTCTCTCTGATGAATCTTCAAGCGGTTGAATCAGGTTGGACAGGCAAAATGTCCATCTGTACCATCCCTGATGGATGTAACAAAGCTTGGAATGCATTCACAGTACCAGAGCAGCAATCAAGGGAGAAGAGAACTAGTAGAAATTCTGATCTTTATTTTATGTTATATATTTTTTAGTCTTATCCTGTTTTATTTTAATATATCTTTTAATATTGATTGAATATTTTCGCATTTTTCTGCATGGGAGATAGTGAAGTACTTTTCCAAAGCCCAACAGACAAGATGCTGAGGGGAAATTTTTTCAAAGTAAAGGAAAGTGTGGGATTTAATCGATCAGTTTCTGTTGATGTTTCTGAGAGTCATACAGCTAAAACTCTGTATGCTGCTTTGAAAGGATACCCCTAAAATGTCACAAATCTGGTAGGCAGAAAGCTGCAGGAGATAACAAGTGTACATCTCTGTCTGTTTGTCTAATTTTAGGAAGATTACCTTAATTGTGTCTAATGACAGCGTATTTTGGAGGAAAATATTTCTATCAAAATAATGATGGCTGTCTAAAATTTCCTGTATCAGTGCTACAGTTTTTTTAAATTCAATGTGTATATTTTGTAGGAAGATTTTTGCTTTCCTCCTGAAAGAATATATATATCTTTATATATATAAATAAAGGAAGCGTAAACTAAGTCAAATCAGAATTCTCACTCAGTGCTTCAAAGCACTTCCCTTTGAAGAATATATACAGTACAAAGGAAGGCTTAGTCGGGGAATAACACTATGGTCTGAAATAATTCAGACTGAATTTGACCTTTGCTGTAGTTTCCTGCTCAGCACGACCTATAAAAGCCATCCATGAGACCTTTATTTCTTCTCCATGGGAGATGGACAGGACACAGGGTTCCTGCAGAGAACAGCAGAAGAGAGACATCATACTAAGTCAAAGAAGAATATGAATGATTCCATCTTTACTTAACCAATATGATAAACAAATCTGGAGCACAATCATGATACAGTTATACAGTGAACTGTTTGAATGAAACAGAATATTTTGAAAATAATACTCTCTTAGCTTGGACTGATGTCCAGTCAGAATCTTCTTTTGGTTGTGGGTCATGGCCCTAGTTTCAGATTGGTTGTTGTTTTGCTGCCTATAAATAACTTCTTAGAATAAGCTAAGTTTGCTTTAGAAAGTATTGCAGGAAAATCTATTATGCCACCTTATTGGCAGCTGACTGAAGAAAATTAGTTATTTTAATGAAATTACCTTATCAAAGATTATTAATTTTTTTTTTCCCAGAAGTGTTCTCCAAGATGGAATTAGAAAGAAGATAAGGTTTAATGATGAATTCTCTGGTTCTGTGTTACCCCAACCTTACCTTTCTCTTTGGACAAATGCAATCTTTATGCCATTTATAACACTGTTTATTGTAACTGATTCATATGTTGGATCTGAACAAGCACTTCTTATCTAGGCAATGATCCTGCTGAGTTCAAAGACTTCCAGTGATTCAACATAAGGTGTTTAGGGTGTCTTTTCAAAGTTATGTATTGGTTTAGTCACATAGTTCCTGCTAACATCAAGGGAAGTTGGCTGGTTAAATCTCCATGCAAACTTCCTTTGAAAAAATTACCCCTAAAGCATCCCGTCTGCCGAGGTTTGAAAGGAGACTTCAATCAATATATTTGTTAAATGAAATGCAAAAAAACCCCATTATTTGTACTCTGGATACTCTTGCTTAATAAAGGCTTCAACACAGTGATGGCTAAAACATAAGGGTTCTTATTCTGTTTGAATTAGTCTTCAAATGTTTGTCTAAAATATTCATATCTTTCACTTTCCAAAACTAGAACTAAAATTTCATTGGAAGAACCTCTGTCAGATGACTGCTTTTTAAAGCCTTTTTTCTAGTCAGAATGCATACATGTATGTTAGTGGGGCCAGGTGTATATTTTTATGGACTTATATAAAGCTTTTATCACTTCTAAGGATTTCGAGCCATGGAATCAAATTTTCTTAATTTCTTAGTGAAAGACACCTTATCTGATTTCAGATATTTAGAGGTTTATTGTGTAATTTCAATTACAATCTCAGACTTCTCAGTATTTAATTACAATTAAAACTTTTATAATTCCCTAATATAATATAATATTACAATGAATCCTTAGTCTAATATGGAGGCAAATTTTTACAGGCATTGACTTTGTAGTTTGAGGCCAAATGTTGTTTCACAGGTGACAGTAGTAAATTTCAGCTGTGGTTTAAATCATCCTAAGATAGACAACTAGATGTACTGAGATGTATCACGCAGTAGTCCCTATTGGTCAGATTCCTGTTGATTCTAAAAGCAGCCTGGTCTGTGTTACATGTAGACACATTCAATTTAATCTGCTGAAACCAGATAATATTTTCTTTTACTATGAAATCAGTTCTCTTGAAGTACTGCTCACTTTCCCTTTAAGTGTAACAGAAGCCCAGGTTGGTTTGAATACTAAGGTTTCTACTGTTGTATAAACTTGTGCCTTAGCCTACTGCCAAATATAAAACAGAATCATCGTTAGCTCTACTGATAAGAGAAGGAAATTCTCTCCTGTCTCATCACTTAGCACAGAGAGCAGAGAGATGCAAAAGTTAACCTGGATTCTTGAGTGAAAACAAAAACTGCAACAAGGCTGAAAAACAGATGACAAATATAAATGTGCATTATTTGTCCTCTGAGTTTATTTTCTGCTATCAGGACTTGGTTTTATTTCAGATTAAGGGGGAAATATAATAGAAATACAGCAATGATAGTTTTTGTAACATCATTAAAATCAGAAATGACAAAACAGAATCATAGAATGGTTTGGGTGGGAAGTGGCTTAGAGATCATAACATTTCAACCTTTCTGCTGTGGTCAGGGAGACCTTCCACTGGACTATGCTCCTCAAAACCCAACCTGGGGCTGGACAAATTCTGAATGAGTTTTCTGGGAAATGTGTTCCACTGCCCCACCACCCTCAAAACACATATTTTCCAATGGCATTTTAAAATCAAAATTAAAAAAAAAATTCTGGCATCCTTTTTCATTCGTGAAACATCATCAGGCAATTTTCATCAGTTTCCCTTAGCAATAGTCCATATTCCTGAGTCACTCTGCTTACTTCTCGTGTTGTGGCCTTGCTGAAGGATTCCTTCTAACATGCACTAAAGTAACAATATTCTGGTGAAAATCACAGTGGTGTGACCAGTATGAAGACTGGATCATAAGAAATTTAGTCAAGTCATGATGTTTGGACCACCTTAGGTAATGGCAGCTGAGTAAACTGAAATGCAATATTTAAGAGTCATCCTGGGAATGGAACTGGGAAGGGAAAGGAGAAGGCAAGGAAAATCCCTATGGACTGTTTCCCCTAATATCCCTAGAATGTTCAGCATGCAAAAATGACTTTTTGAAATGTCGTACCTTGTTCGCTGAGCTATGACAGTCAGGCCTTGTAATAAGTTGTGGTTCTTGGGATGCAGGGCCAGGATTTGGACTTGGAGATCCTTGAGATCCCTTTCAACTCAGGTTATTCTATTTTATGATACTATGAATGAAATTTCATTGTGAAACTGAATGAATCTCTCAATTTGATTCTCTCAGTTAGAACCTGAAGTGGGAGCTGAGGTTGGAGATGACCAAGATAGGACACGGCCACAACACCACAAGGCTTTGATGAGGTTGTGTATTTATTTTGTTAGCAGAGCTGATCATTCCTAGTTCACATTCTGCTTTTCTGCCTTGCCCACCCATCCTCCCCCCATTCTCTCACTTAGATTCGCATCTCTCCTTTTTTCTCCTCTCCCAGTCTCCCTCATGTCAGAGACCTGTGCAATATCATTTTCTGCATAATGAAATCTAGAGTGACATTAATGTAAGTGTAATTTTATAGTGGGGAATGGGCCTAGCTGATTGTTTCTACCTGCTGTGTTTTGATGATAGACATTGGGATGTCACCATCTGTGTAATGAAATTTCACCTCCATAATGGTTCAGATTATCAAACATTCTTCCAAGCTGTCTCGCAGAAATTTTATTTATTTATTTATTTATTTATTTATTTATTTACTCAATAAGTTACTCATCTCCGAGAAGCAGAAGGAGGATGGGAAGGGGCAGGGGCAGGTTGGGAGAGGGGGGTTCTGATAAACTGCCATGAGTGGAAATAATAATAATAAAAATAAAAATTATAGTCATGCCAGAGAAGAAAATGAGATTGTGCCATCTTTGTGCTCAGTACTGTGTCCATATTCTGTTGTTCCCCCATCTCCCCTAACAAGTAAGAGTAAGATGCCAAAGCCATATTCCAAACAGAATACTGGCATGCTAAAGCAGCAAGTACCAATTCTAGAAATTTTACAGCTACAATGTATCTTTGTTTCATTCATATCCTATTTCCTCTAATATTGATATATGCTGCATAATGTGAGACAGTCAAACTTTTCTTCCTTCTAAAGGTCTAGGAAGCTGAGTGCTTCACGTTAAGAGGAATCAGAGACATAGAGACAACATTTCAGATAATGGTAAAAAACATTTCTACACATCTTACTGTTTGGGATCAGGAGCTAGTCCAGAAGATCACTTAATCCTTCTTGATATTTCTGTCCTGTCACTTCATATCGCTCTTTCAGAGGCTGTAGTTTGTAAAGGTATCCTTTTCCTCCCTTTCCTAGTGAGAAAAAACAAGATTCTGGACACTAGAACCAGCAGTACTGTGTTTCCCCATGAGAAACTTCTACTGAGCAATTACATACCACTTTTTCTTTGCCCTCTCTCTCCTCCTGACCCCCAGTCCCCTTCTTAGATTCTGTACCTCTGCAGAGAGGAAAGACTCTGGTTTGCAGAGAGGACAAATAGAAACCCAGCCCGTCACAGCTAGAACAAGTGATGTTTTTCTTTTTCTGGTTGCAGTTAGTCTATATTTACTTAAAACTTCCAGGTGTGCCACCATCTCAGCAGATCAGATGATTTTAGATGCACTTTGTGCCTTCAGCTTGAATGCCAACATCCAGAAATCCCACAAAACATGTACACTGAAGGTGCTTAGGACATAGTTTTGAAAAACTCTAGAAATGTTATAAATATGAAACACTGCATTTTGGCACTAAAAATCAAAAATGCCCAGGGAACACTGGGTGGATCAAGTGTGCAGACACTTCCCCAGATGTAATAGGCTTACCGTATGATCTCATGCACACAAAATTTTTGCCTGGAAAACCATGGATATTCCTGCTCTAAGACATCATTCCAAAAGATACTAACCAATTTGACTCTTTTATTTCTAATAAAACATGAAATTAGCTGGCATGTGTGCCTGTGAGAGTAAAGAAACACAAATATCTTTATCTGGTCCAGCAGAGTGTGAGATCTCACCAACTTTCACAGATGAGTTGGTACTATAAAGAAACTGGAGTGTTACCAAAAAGAAAAAAAAAAAAAAAAAAAAAAAAAGAAAAAAACATATTTTTTACATCTTCAGAGTGAATAGAAAATTCCTTCTCCAAGTTTTCTTGTTGTGTGCCCTTTCTGAATGTCCATCAGAAGACAAACTGTGGTAATATTCAGTATTTCACATTTTTCTGATTCCTCAGTTTCTGATAGTCCAATATTCATGTGGAGTTGACCTCCTCTTCCATGTTACATTTTCTTCCTCCAGGATAGGACCTTTTTTTTATGGAGAAATGGGATGTCCTCATGGCTCCTACTTTGCTTCACTGGTTAAACAGGTGAGCAATTTTTTTTTTTTCTTAGAAGGAAAAAGATTATTAATAATAATAGTAATAGCAATAACAACAACAACAATAGCAATAATAATAATAACACTTTGTTCACTTTAACTGCAGAATTTTTCTTGTGTCATTGAATAGTTAATATTTTATCCCAAACTTATGCAGAGCTGAAGTAATGGAAAAAATGCTGTAAGGGCTTATTTTTTTCTCCCAGAAAATCTTGTCTGAGGAAGAATAATTACTCAATTCAAAAAAAAAAAAAAAAAA
>VXBR01012229.1:27479-40982 GCA_013400215.1 Cisticola juncidis | reverse complement strand
AAAAAAAAAAAAAAAAAAAAAAAAAGCTCTACATTGAATAATTCTTCCCTTGATATTTTTTTTTTTACTTCTCATGATTATTTTTTAACTAGTCTAGATGACGACATTATTAGCTAATTAGTGATAAATGTCAGTAATTTTATTTTACTGAGACCATTTGAAGTAGCATATATTTATGCAAAACACAGATTGACTGAAACTTAAGGAGGTGTCGAGTTTATTTATGCTCCAGAGGCCCTGTACTGAGCCATTGTAGCACTTAGACTCAGCTTTTACAGATGGAAATGGGATCATGGATGGGTGGGCTCCCAAGAGAAAAGAGAATTTTCTCCTGATTAGGGCTCTCTTACTGTACCTCTTGGCAAATGGAAGACAACTGTGTTTCCTCTAACCACAGATCATTTTGAGCAAAGAGTTTGGGAACTGAATCAGACACTGCCAGTCCTAGATGCTTCATATGGAAAAGTAAGTGAGGCCAGGGCTCCTCTTGTTTGCCACTGGAGCTGGCCAAGTGTGGCTGGAGGGAGTGTTTAAAGCAAAGACACATATCACAAGCTATTTCCTCCCACAAGAGCAACCTGAGCAACCACCACAAGTACCGGCTGTCTGGGTCATATTCCTCTAGGAATTCTGACTTATCTTCTTCAGCTTTACAAGAACACACAGTGATAAGGCAAGAGGTAATGCATTTAAACAGAAAGAGGATAGGTTTAGATTAAACATATAGCAAGAAAGTCTTGAGAGTGGTGAGGCTGCCCTGGCACAGGTTGCCCAGAGAAATGGTGGCTGCCCCATCCTGGAAGTGTTCAAAACCAGGTTGGATGGGGCTTTGAGAGACCTGGTCCAGTGGAAGATGCCCTGCCCCTGGCAGAGGGAAGGAAATTGATGACCCTTAAGCTCCCTTCCAATCCAAAACATTCTAGGATTCTAGGATACTGTGAACTTACTTTTAGTCTACAAAGTACTCTCACTCTTTCCAGCCCAAAATAAGCCCCTAATGGGGGACTGCTCTGATTTCTTTGGTTTGCTTCTTGAAGAAGGAAATTATTGTAGAATCTGTTGATTCTTCCCATGGACAGTAGATATGTTCTTTTGAAGTACCCAATTTCTTTTCTTTAAGAAGTACCCTGCAAAGCAAAGTATTGTTTGCCCTTTAGTAAGTATTTTAGCTTTTGCCTTATGTATTTATGAAATACATAAGTAGTTATGAAAGAGACCATATGTACTTATGAAAACTCTAGTGGAAAAATACCATGTCTTTCACCAGCAGGGTACAGCAGACAGGAATACTGAATGCAGGAGGAATTTCTGAGGCTTGTGAGATTCAGGGCAGTAGAGTCTGCTCTTTGTCAGTTACTCCATCCATGGAGGCATTCAGTCACCATGCAGCTGTTCTGGGTGAACCTCAGCAATTCCTTCCCTGCTGTGTGAACAGAACACAGAATCACAGAATCATTTAGACTGGAAAAAACCTCTGAGATCCTTGAGTCCAGCCTTTGACTGATCACAACCTTATCAACTCAACCACAGTACTCACTGCCACATCCAGAATTTCCTTGAATGTTTCCAGGGATGGTGACTCCATCTCAGCCCTGGGGACTCCATTCCAATGGTTGACAACCCTCTCCATGAAGAAATTGTGCCTGCTGTCTAATCTGAACCTTCCCTGGTGCAACTTGAGGCTACCCTCTTGGCTTATCAGTGGCTGCCTGGGAGAAGAGGCCAAGTCCCTCTTCTGTCAGGGAGTTGTGGAGAGTGAAAAGGTCCCCCATGAGCCCCCTTTTCTCCAGGCTGAGCTTGCACAGTCCCTCAGCTGTTTCTGGTGGTCCAGACCCTTCACCAGCTCCATTCCATTCTCTGGAAAAGCTCCAGCACCTGAATGTGATTCTTGCCATGAAGGTCTCAGAACTGGACACAGCACTCGAGGTGCAGTCTCACCAGTGTCACATACAGAGGGAGATGCACTCTGCCAACAGGTGCCATTAGGAGAAAGCCATAATTTAGAATACTCAAACAGCCATTTACAACAGTTTTCTACTCTCTGTCATCTCAAGTTCTTGTTTTTGTTTTTCCTGTTGCATTAGCAGGAAATCTGGGCATATGCCAGCTTGAAAGACTGAGAAGAGACCTATCATGGATGGTTTGAGAGAGACAGATGCAACTTGAGAGCAACTGTCTCCCACCTTCAGCCCAAAGGGAGAAAACAGGAATATATTAACCAGCAGCAGCCTTTAGCTAAAGGGCTCTGCATTTCTAATCAGAGTAGCCTGTGACAAATCGGGGAGTGTCTGTCTGTGTATAATGTCTATATTTTTTGGTACATAACTAGACTTTAATAAAATATTTATAGGAAATAAATGAAGGGACATTTCCTGGGCAGCAATTTTTAAAGCTGTCAATAACTGTTGTAAATGCTTAGTGCTTCCTTCAAGAAATAAATTGAACCATATTAACCATCTATATCATGGTTTGAGTCATCACCCTCTAAACCACAGATTTGCCAGAAGCTGAGAAACTAAACCAGGGGAACAACAATTTGCAACAATATGCAACAAGCATATTTGCTTGGTTGTTATTTTTTTCCCCCCTAAGTATTTGTCTTTGACCACTACCATCAGCAGAACACTAAGATAGTGAGACCCTTGTTCTGACCCTGCAAGGTGGGGTCTATCATCCTGAATTATTAGTATTAACCCCGATTTGTAGTCCTCCTGCTTTTATAATTTTATTATAGGTGTTGTCCCCAGTTGCTATACAAACATACAGTCACAGGTCTACTGAGTTTATCTTTTCTGTGAATGAGTTGAGTAAATCCACGACATGAGTTAACATTAACCCTTTGGTCATTTAGTTGCTACTGATAAAACAGAAGTCTAGGTACTACAACGCAAATTAAATTTCTATTTGCTATCTGACGTCAACAAGGAGAAGTGAAGTGGTAACATGAACAATAGAGAGCGACATTAATGTGTGTTTTGACAAGGCTTATGCTCACCTGGTCTAACTTTAGGTGCTTATCTGTGTCACACAGTACAGAACATGACTGACTCGACCTTTGTCTACAAGCAGTGAGGACCGGTCAGGAATTAACACATTTCTCAGGTAACGTTGGATATACTTCTTTTTGTGACGGATTATAGGGCGATTTAGGATGATTGCATTGCTAATTTGGATCCCTCAGTTATTAATCAGTGGGATGAATGGGGGGGGTCCTAAGCCCAGCAGAGGTTACTGCTTGAATTTGCAGCAATGGAAACAACGAACCAGATGTATGCTACTGGGGCAAAAACTAAAATAACATCACAATAAATAACACTTTTTCTCTCTTTGAGAGAATAAAGCTAACCTAATGTCTCAACCAAAACAAACCAATTTTATTAAAATAGGGGACTCTATTAGTTTATACAGTGGGTTGTTTGTTGCTTTTTTACACCCCAGTTATAAAATTGTATTTTGTTGATAATTTAAAAGTGTTTTTTAAGGTATAGCAGTGATAATAATGAAATAAAATATAGAACACTTGTTGGGTTTTGCTTTCATGACAAATAGGCACTGACAAATCCATGCCACATTACCATCCTTGATTGCTCTGATGGAACTCATTTTCATCTCCTGTTCCTCTAATTACATGAAAATTGCATACTTTTTATGCATGACACATTTTCTGCAGCTTTAGAAAAAGGTTGTGAAGGGAAAAAAGAAACATTTATCAGTTTTTATCCCCCACTCATAAAGGCTATATGTCATCAAACCAGTGATCAATCCAGCTTTAACTGCCAGTTTTCTATGCTACTGTTATAATCAGAAGAGGAAGTATATAAAAATTATGGTTTTAGGTGTGTTTCCCCCCCTTGTCTCTTAAGAATGGATATTTAGAGTGGTCTTGTCACCAGTCTGTTATTCTTTCCAGCTCTACCTTCCCTGATTTCAGATTTCAAAGCATGGATGAATGATTCAACACTAGAATAAGTAGAAAAAATTAACCTTAAACAATAGTACCTCTTAAGCTTTCCCCCCATTCCTCAGGTTTTATTGAAGATTTATTTTAATAGCCAGATGCGGGAGGTAAAAATCACCATCATTGCTGCAGAGACATTAAAAAGTAAATGGACAGTACTAATAAATTACAAATACAAGGATAAATTAGATGACACATACCTGTGCTTTAGTTATTTGTTTGCTTTCATGATGGAAAACTGAGGGGCGGAGGGGAAATAAAAATTGATGTTGTCAGTCTATATTTAACTGGAATGGGTTTGCACCAAGTGAGTGCACTTTCTGCTTTCCAGGGTGATAATTTATCTAGGTATTTTTGTCCTGTCAATAACACTGATCGACAATACAAGCTCCAGACCCCTGCAGGCCCCTCTGCAGTTTTGCTGAAAATCCTCATAGAACTTCAGCAGTGATCATCCCTTGAACTTTGAAGACAACTGTGTTTCAGGATGTTGCTGTTGTTTTGGTGTTTATTTCTAAGTTACTCATTATTCATGCTATTTCTTATATGTCAGAAATATCTAGAAGCATAAGCAATAGACACAATTAAATGAAACAGAATGATCAAGCCTCTTTCTGAGTTGAACGTTAACTTGGACCCTGGATATCCAAAGTACTTTACCTTCACAGGCTAAAGCTGACAATCGTGCTAGAATAAATAGGATAAACCCATACTAGATAGTGGAAAGTAAATATTGAAACTCTTGTTTTCTTCCCCCACTGAATCAGTTCCTGTAGAAACAAAATCTCCACAGACAGAGCAAAGTAAAACTGTGTGACCTGCAGGGCTGTCAGTGCTGGCAGGCAGTGAAAGCACATTGGAGTGTCTGGTGACTGACATGTCTGACTCTGCCCTTCTACCTACTGCTGTACATAGAAAAGGCTCTTTTGTGCTGGGAAATGCCTCTCTCTGGAAACCCACTGTCCTTATTCAAGCTTCACATTCAAGAAAGTGCAAGCCTTTTAAACTTCAGAAATGAGACTCAGTTCTGCAGATTTTTTTATGAGTTAAAATGAAAAGGTGATCTTGGTGATAAGAACACAGGGAAGTGAGAGCTTCCTGAAGCATTCACAGTAAAATGGCTAGTCAGAAAATGAAACTGGTAAGATACATCCTGAAGAAAGAGTGCCTTGCCATGAGCTCATTCTGGTCTGATCTTTCCAACATAAGTTTATTTCCAACATAAAACATTCACAAATAAATAAAGTACCAATCTGTCCCTCTTAAATACCCATCCACATTACAGCAAGACTTCCTTCCCCTTTCTCTCAGATTTTTTTATTACACCCACTGGTTGCATCATCTATTAAATTAACCTCCAATCTAATTCTTAGAAACCTGTATAACCTTGAGTAAAGTTATCACAGATGATAAAGGCATCACAGACAACTAATCCAACTTCACTTCTCTCCCTGCAATGTTTTTATCTTTGTAATTTGTTCTGGTGCTGGGGATGAATAAAAAGAGAGCTTTACTAATCACCTGAGAAAAGTTATGCACACTGTGTGTGTGCAAAACTGGGGACTAAATTTTGCATACTTTTCAGAAGGACTGTCTCCATCCAGGGATGAAATTTTCAGTGAACTTGATAGAATTATTGTACTCATTTTATCACAGTCAAGATTTAATTCTGTATTTTGTGGCTTGTATAATGTTTAGTTCACTGGAGCCCCAACAGACTGGTAAAATATTGTCAATTAATAATAATGAATTTGTTTATTTTCTTTTTCTGAAGCTATGAAATGGAACCTTTAAATAATTAACATCCACTCTGTTTTTTAGAAAAGTCTGTATTTTCTATGTGTTTTTAATAATGACAGAAAGAGAATTAACTATAAATGAATACATTCCAGAATAGAAATAACAATAAAGTTTATTTAGCTTTACAAAGAGAAAAGAAAAAAAAAAAAAAAGGAAAAAAAATTAAAAAAATATTTCCTATATTTCTGTTTTTGTTATCTAAAACCTAGATATTGATACATGGAATTTCTAGGTTTATAATGACAATTGTTTAGCTAGTGTTGCAAGTGTTCTTTGAGGAATATTTCAATTAAGAAGTTCATATTGAAGTTGGGCTTGCAGTCCTTTTTACTCTAGGACATAAGTTTACCAGCAGACATTTACAAAAACACCTAATGATTCCAGAGTTTCATAAATGAGATATAAATCTATGCATATTTGAAAATTTATTCCCCAAAAATGCCTGATGCAAGAACTTCTCCTAACTAATGCCTGAAAACAGTGAATGAATATGTATTTCAATGTCAAGAAGAGTAAGTAGCTTTGAGAATGAAGATTGTGACAGCAAAATGATATATTTTCAGACAAATATAAGCAATGTTGTTTCTGTTACCAGCAGTAATGATTTGGTTGATCTCTGATGAATTCCATTGTGCTTCTGTGCCTTAGGATCCCTGCCTATAAAGATAGGTTCAAAATTCTTGATATGAAGACATGCAAATGACTCTCCTTGCAATGAGGAACAAATACAATTATTTCTGAAGTGGCATCTAAAGCAATTTTGTTCTTAAAATTTTGCAGAAAGTTAAATAATATATAATTATAGGTATTAAGTGTGAGGGAACAAGGATTTTAATGCTCTGTAAATGCCACGTGCACCTGACCTGATAATGTCAATCCTCTACTGTGAACTTCTCTAATCCAGAACCATCCTCTGGGGGTAGGGTGCAGGGGGTTTTTTAGTTATTGTGAAAGGAAAGGTATTTTTTTCCATTATGGAAAAAAACGTAAAGCCTGATGAACCGAATCAGGTACATATCATTTGGCTGAGTTGAAAGAAAATCTACAATTGTGCAATTAAAGAGATTTAGCCAGAAGTTCATGGGGGGTATAATTAGGAATGATGGGATGAAATCAAGGAAACAAAAATGTGTTAAAATATTACAGCATGCACCTTACTGTGAGATCTATTAGATTATGGAAATATTTATTGCTGGAATGGGTAAATGTCTGGGTCTGCCAAGCAATGAATAATGAGTTTGAGCACTGGGTGTGAGCACCAGGATATGCAAGCTCTTTCCTGATTCTCCATCACTACACTGGAAGCTATGAGGTCCTGCAAGGGCCAGATATGTACCACAGAAACCACAATCAAAGGAAAATGATGTTTGGTGGATTTTTTTCCTCCCATGGAATCACAGAATCACTGGGTTGGAAGAGACCCCCAGGATCAAGTCCAACCCACCCCTAACACCTCAACTAAACCATGCCACTGAGTGTCACTTCCAGTTTTTCTGTCTTTAGTTTTTAAACACATCCAGGAATGGTGACTCCACCGCCTCCCCAGACAAACCATTCCAGTAATTTATCACCCTTTCTGTGAAAAACTTTTCCCTAATATCCAGCCTATATTTCCCTTTGTGCAGCCTAAGACTGTGTCCTCTCATTCTGTCAGTTTCTGCCTGGAGAAAGAGATCGACCCCCACATGATCACAGCCACCCTACAGGGAGCTGTAGAGAGTGATAAGGTCACCTCTGAGTCTCCTTTTCTCCAAGCTAAACACCCCCAGCTCTCTCAGCCATTCCTCACAGGACTTGTGTTCCCAGCCCCTCTCCAGCCTCGTTGCCTCCCCTGGGTGCACTCAAGGATCTCGAGGTCCTTCCTGAACTGAGGGGCCAGAACTGGACACAGCACTGGAGCTGTGGCCTCAGCAGGGCCGAGTACAGGGGAAGAATGACCTCCCTGCCCCTGCTGGGACACTGCTCCTGATCCAGGCCACGATGCCCTTGGCCTTCTTGGCCACCAGGGCACACTGCTGGCTCATGTCCAGCTGCTGTCACCAGCACCCCCAGGTCCCTTTCTGCCCGGGCACTGTCCAGACACCGTCCCCAGCCAATAACACTGCAGGGGGGTTTTGTGGCCAAAATGCAGGACTCAGCACTTGGACTTACTAAACTTCATCCCACTGGACTCTGCCCATCCATCCAATCATTCCAGGTCTCTCTGCAGAGCCCTCCTACCTTCCAACAGATCGACACACGCTCCCAGATTAGTGTCATCTGCAAATTTACTAATGAAAGACTCAGTCCCCTCATCCATGTCATCAGTGCAGATATTGAACAGAACTGGCCCCAGCACAGATCCCTGAGGGACACCACTGCTCACTGGCCCCAGCTGGATGCAGCACTGTTCACCTCCCCTCAGGTCCTGCCATGCAGCCAGTTCCTAACCCAGCACAGAGTGCTCCTGTCCAAGCTGTGGGCTGCCAGCTTTTCCAGGAGTGTGCTGAGGCAGACAGTGCCAAAGGCCTTGCTGAAGTCCAAACAGACACATCCACAGCCTTCCCTGCATCCACCAGGCAGGTCAGCTGGTCACAGAAGGAGATCAGGTTGGTCAAACATGACCCACCCCTCCTAAACCTGTGCTGGCTGGGTCTGATACCCTGGCCATCCTCTAAGTGCTGCATAACAGCTCTCAGTATAAACTCCTCCATTATCTTACCAGGTACTGAGGTCAGGCTAACTGGCCTATAATTACCAGGATAATTATGTTTGTTGCTTGCTTGTTGTTTGTTTATTTTTGTTTCAGTTTGTTTAGGGGGTTCTGTTTGTTTGTTTTTGTGTGTGTTTTTTGGCTTTGTTTTATTTAAATGAAATGAAGGGCCATAGCCAATGGACAAGAAAAGCAAAATAGACTACTGAAACAAAAACAAGGTGTAGAGACCACATCTGAGCAGGTGTTTAGTGAGTATCCAAAGACTGGCTGACTAGAACTCATACAACTTTGGTCAGAGGATCCAACAGTTTTTTGTACACCCCCTTAATACTAAGGAGTAGAGACTGTTCCAAAAACCTCTAATTCTGCAACATAATTTTTTCATTCCATTGTCTGCAATAGTTGATGAATTACTTCTTTATCAGCAATTCAATATTTGATATTTATCAACAACGATTAAAAATCCCAGTGAAAAAAAATACAGCCTTATCTTCTGAGGAAATTAAATAGGAAGGTATCTCATAAGGTATCACTGAAGCTGACGATAGCTTTATTTTCCAATATCATCATCATATTCAAGATAATAGAACAGTGAAAACATTAATAGTGTATCTCAGCTTTGTTTTAGTAGCAGATTACTTCTGAGACAGGGTCAGCATGTGTTATGATCAGTCAGGAGTGATGGATGGTGCCTCATGTCCTTAAGTGTGGGCTAGGTCTTTTGGTAGTACAACCCTGTCCAAGTAGGACTGTGCTGTGCAGTCCTTTGTATGCAACTGTATAGAAAACCAGTGAACAGCTTCAACAGAAAAATAACTTAAGATGTCATTGAAAGAGAATAACGTGGGCTTCACTGAGGGCAACAGCAGATAAAGGCACACCAGGCCTTGCAAGGTCATCCCTTTAAAGAAATTAAAGACTAAGAGAAATCTTTCTATATCTGGAGCCATGAGTTAAATACCCATATTAAAACTTAAACCTCTAACCTGAGAGGCTGAAAAACTATTTCTCCCTCACTCTTGGATTCCTGAGCTCTCTGTCATGCTGTTTTATTTACAATAAGTAAGTTAGAAAGCAGATCTCAGTGTAGGTNTATTATTATCATCATCATCATTATATCATCACTTCTACCATCATTATTATCTTCTTCTGTGTGTTTTTCTGAAATTCTTATGTGACACAAAAGCAGAGTTCTCCTGCAAAATTTTTTCTAGTCTCAGCCATACAACTATCCCTAGCATTCCCACAGATAATGCCATAAGCATGTAATTATTGACAGTTTAAGAAAAATCTTTTTAATGGTTAGAGTACCTTTATTAGAAATATCTTTCTCTGAGTATCATTTTTGTTTGGAGAGTGAGGGAAGAAAGTAAAACATGCCAACAGCTAACACCTATTATTCACATTATTCAAGATATCAATAAATTCTCAGTTATTATCCAAAAGTTTTTATTGGTTTCACCTCACCTGAAATACTCTGCTCTTACTCCAGTGCACACAGGGTCATCAAGTTAAAATGGTTGATTATTCATCTTTTTTTTCAGTGTAAGAACCTACCATGTTTGTTTCAGAGCACTTTTAGACTGAAGTGGCAATACATTAAAAAGGTAACAGTATGAAAAGGAAGTATTACTCAATTTGCAGGTATATGAAACAATGAGGATTGATGTCTGAGCCCTAACTGAGCTCACGAGGCCTGAAGTGAAGTCACTTGTCCTGAAGGCCCATACAGCTGAAAGACTATTTAAGGTATTATTTATTTTTTGTTATATATTTTATGCTTACAGCATTGGTAGTAAATAAACACACTGAAGAAGAAAACACTACTTAACAAGGAGTAGATGAGATTGAATGTGACTGTTCCAGACCTGTACAAGAGGCACTGGCCCATTAAATGAATGTGTAGAGCTACTTCTTAATGTGTTAGCCAAGTAATCAATTTCTGAAAATACCAAATAATTTAAAAATAGCCCTGGCTGACCTGAACCGGTGCTGGCATCAGACCAGGCATTTCTCAGGTACCTACTATTTCCCTTAATCAATCAGTTCTGACATTTTTCCTTTTCCCTTTTATTCCTTTTTCTCTCTCTCTGTTTTATAAACCTTTTTTTTTTTTTTTTTTTTTTTTTTTATTTTTTTTTTTTTTTTTTTTTTTTTTTTTTTTTTTTTTTTTTGTAAAATTATATGGCCGGCCAACCTCAGGAGACAAAATTCATAAGCTTCTTTTAATATTCCATTAGCTTTGTAACCCATTAACACATTGGAGTGGTTGTAAAGGGAGAATCAATACAGCAGACACAGCACGACTCTGGAAACCAGGACCCTGGGGCTCTGCTGGTGGTGTTGGAATAGCTTTGCTCTACCACCTTCAGCCAGCCACTTAACCTCTTGATGCCTCAGTTTATTCAGCTATAAGCAAATGCAACAACATTTGCATACTGCACAAAGGTCTTGAGAAATGTAATTTGTAAACCTTAGTCAATGCACATCCAGTCATGCCTACTCAGACTGGTAATTCTCTTATAGGAGTAAGGTAAAAATCTGAGGCAATTTCGGAAAATATTTGTTTTAGCATATGCTATCTGTTTTGAGATCTTTGAATCAAACAAGTTTTTCAGATCCACTGGTAGGCTGTTCTGCTCTTATAAAGGAACCAAAACAGAAAAAAAAAAAAAAAAAAAAAAAAAAAAAAAAAAAAAAAGAAAGATTAAGATTAAGATTGTGCCAAGACCCATCCAACCAGGCTTTGAGCACTTCCAGGGATGGGGCAGCCACAGTTTGTCTGGGCAATCTGGGCCAGGGTTTCACCATCCTCACAGGAAAGAATGTCTTCCTAACACCTAATCTAAATCTCTCCTCTTTAGTTTAAAGCCATTCTCACTTGTTTTATCACCATATGCCTGTGGAAAAATCATTCTTCCGTATTTATAATTCCGTTACCTATAATTCCCATATAATCCTACTTCAACTGACTTCTGAGAAAACAAGCAAGGCAAAAAATAGGTTTTTGTTTTACAATTTACCTTTCTGAGAGAAAGGGTAATTCAATTCCATCCAAAAGTGTTAAAAAAGCTAGAGTTGAAGGACAGTAAATTTTTACTATAAAAAAGATTTGAAGGTTTTTATTTTGTAGAAGATGACATTTAAGCAACTGAGAGTTAAGATAAATTTTCTGGAAGGGTAGTAAATCTATAAACTCATCTTATTTCAAGTAATTAAGCTCAAACTTTCATGTTGAAAAATTTCATACCTTTTGTTTTCTGTCATGTCAGGACAACTGGCCTATGCATGGCTTCCATTAGGCAGAGAAACATTAGGATGTGAGAAAGAACTGCCGGGAAATGGATTTTCTCTACAGATGCTGTAGCCTGAATTGTCTGAAATCGCAGAAAGTGGAATACTGAACCCAAAAGTAGATACAACAGATGAAAACCCAGTGGTTGTACAAGTGAGGAGGGTGAACATGGACTAAAGGATCAGTTAACTGAGGAATTGTGACTCTTGTTTGTGGTTCACAGTTGTCAGCTGCTTCTCTCTTAGACCACATTAACTCCCTTTGATATAAGTGAAATTTATTGAGACAAGAAAACCTTTTCATCTTTTTTTTCCTTTTTTTTCAAGACATCTACTTCAGTTTCTGTCTATGGCTGCCCAGTGCTTCCATTTTGAAGGGGGCTGAGAGTTTGTGCACTGCCATATCCATTATTTTTCACTTTGTTGGTTGCTAAGCAGTCCCTTGTTGCTAAGTAGGGTATGAGCACTTAATTTACTACATTCTTTTTTCTCATACCAGATTTTAGAAATTGCAGATCCTGTTTAATCAATGTGTAAATGCATGCTTTTGATGTATTTTTTCTAAGAGCAATATTTTGATCATTCTTAATGATACTTAATGAAGTCACCGCATGATTTCTGATTGTACCTAATTGAAGCTTGTGACTTGCATTTCAATGCTATCATCTTACAGTTTTATATCTATCAGATGAAACTTTACAAGGACCCAAATAAATTAAGAAATATACTGACTTGATGCATTTCTTGGAATTAAGTTGCTTGGAAAAATACGTATAAATTTTCAAATTAGTTGTAAGGCAAAAAGTGTCTCTTATATTACAAGTCTGAGGTGGAAGAGGTGCAAGAAACTGAGATGGTTTATTATTGTGTATTTTCAGCTTACATAAAATGAGCTAAAACTGTAGGACTGGCTCTTAAGAATAGAGTCCCTTAAAAAGCTATCAGAACACTTAATTACATAGAATTTTAATGAACATGCAAGTTTTTTATAATGCTGGAAACAGATTTGCATTGTAGGAGGACAAACATATGACAAACATCTCCCTACTTGTAAAGTAAAATACAGATCCTGCAAGTATTTATTATCATGAAGCTGCCACACAAATTTGATCTATTTATCTGATGAAATTTTGGGGGTCTTTATTATCTGGCGAGTTGAGTGCCCAGTTTAACAGAGATAAGGAGGGCAAACAAGTATTTTCAGACTAATAGAGAAAATAAATATCATACAGACATCTCCTCCCCCAAACTGACAGAAGTGCAAGAGCAAGTAAAAATCTTTCCACAGGAGAAATGTCCCAGTGTTTTTTGACACCTTTCAGTTACCTAGCTGATTGTTACTTTTAAGGAAATTGAAATTATATGTGGCATTGCTTTCAACTCTCCTGATTTGCGTCTGTATCTGGGAGAGCCCTTGTGAGACCTTTTTATTTACCATCAACAGATAAGCCACAACAGCTGGTTTTAAGTGGAAAGAAGCATTTTGATGTCTATGCCTTTTGATTATATCAGCAACCAAAGGCAGTGGAAGAGCTCTTTCTCCTTGCATCCATATCATCGCTACACCTCTTTTTGCTTCTTACTCTAATCATACTTCTATTTGATCATGTTCCTATTGATTATTTATTTGGTTTGTTTTTTTCTGCTCTTCCATAATCAAGAGTTACATAGTTAAAAGAATTGTGGGCTTTTTTTTTTTTTTTTTTTTTTTTTTTTTTTTTTTAAAAAAAAAATTAAGAAAAGAAAATCCTTTGGC
>VXBR01012229.1:0-20229 GCA_013400215.1 Cisticola juncidis | reverse complement strand
ACGCGCCGGAGCTCTCTGCTCGCGCCCGGGCCGCCCACGCCCAGGGCCGCTCTTTGTTACTCTTCAGTATGCAGTTTCAGCCTCTTTTGTTTCCATTTTATTTGCTTTGATTTATAAGAGTTTTTATTAAACAGATATTTAAAGAAATTAATGTTTAATGTTGTTTATACAATAACTCATGGGTCTGATGCAAATTTTATTGAAATAAAAAGTGAATCTTTTCATTATTTCAGATTGTATTGGATTAACCTTGAAATTCCCATATGTGAAGAGAAAATTTAATATTTGTTACTCTCTTTTTTGTGTGTGTGTGTGTATTCATTATTTGTTGTTCTTTGTGTATTATTGAATTCAAATCAGAAACTATAGCCACACTATGTGACTTGTCTAATCTATTGCAGCCATCATGACTAATCAACAAAGAACACTGTGTGATTGCAATTTTCAGTCTTTGGATCCTTCCTGAATATAAGGGTATTCTCTAGCCCAAAAGACAACTTTTTCTAAGGAAGGTGATTTTCTTCCTAATGCATACTAATGTCATTTTTGACTGTTTTAGAGTTTAAAAATAGTAGTAATGATTTTGTCAAAATTTACACTGAAGACAGTTGCTGACATTATCACCGGTGGCTTTTGATGAACAAAGAATCCAAACCTGATTTCAGTTATTCACTTTTACAAATAAAAACAATGAATGGAAAAGTAAATTTCTCTTTTATTTAATCACTTCCTTAAAAACATGTGCATCTGAATATTATAGAAGTAGGAGTATATTTAATCTTACAAGAAGTCTGAGAGATCCTCAGAACTGAAATACTACCCTTTTGCACCACGAGAAAACACAACACAGACTGAGCTGCTGTAAAGTTTTAGTGAAATCTTACCTGGTTTAAAGGTATCTTGTATTAGAAATACATTAGTACAATGAAATAGACAAACCCCATTCCTAATAACATTTCTGTTTGAGAGAAGAGTGGCAAGAGACAGAAGCAGGCATTAGCAGTAATAGCCAATGTCAAAAGTCAGTTATGTGCAGAAAAATTTGCATGACTTTTGATTATATAGAGAGAAATTTCAGTAATGATGAGATTGATTAATATTTATAAAACTTAGCCATATTGTAAATTTTATCAGAATTGACCAGTGAAAAATTACCAACAGGATTTTTTGTGTGTGTCTGAATTTGTATTTCTATGTTTAAGGTCTATTTATGTAGAAATTGCACACTCAATATTGCTAATATATTAGAAAATAAAAATAAAAATAAATGGAGGCTTTCAAGTCAATCTAATGCTTTCCATACTTTCATTTTGTCCAGGAAAAAATATTGTTCTGTTGATAGGACAAAATTATTGTTTCCTACTGAGAGGGAAAATTAGCTTTTCTTTATTTCATTGTTTTGTGAAAGAAAAATGGGAACATTAAACATTGTCTGAGAACTTTAATTCCTAAACTAAAATTATTGTACTGCACTCCCTGTTGTAGTGGATACTTATTCCTCCTAAGCTGTCAGTAGTGGTGGTGGAATACATCTCTCCTTTAATGCAAATGAAATGAAAATGTTGGTTTCTACAGAGTCAGAAGGTGGATCTTTAACCTGTAGTTTTGGATCTTATGATTAT
Organism: Cisticola juncidis; assembly: GCA_013400215.1. NCBI lineage: Eukaryota > Metazoa > Chordata > Aves > Passeriformes > Cisticolidae > Cisticola > Cisticola juncidis. The sequence goes on along the minus strand of VXBR01012229.1, from coordinate 18,607 downwards.
TCTAGTGAAATATTATTATGGAAAGTTCATTGGCTGAAATACACACACTGCTGAATGCTTCATATAATTTCAACATCTTTATAAGTACTTTGATTGTGACCAACAATTCAATGAGATTCCAAAGATATTGTGTCCTCTGAACATCTGCTGGCTTTGGAGGAGATTTGACAAAAAGATGTCTGGAGAAAAAATGTCAAGATCCAGGAAAATTCACATACATAGCCAGAAGCAACCATCCAATGTTCCATAAAAAAACTGACATTCTCTTTGGTTTAGATGCCACAGCATCAGGTTTATATTATTGCAGAAAACATAATAAATACTTTATATATTCTACAAAATATCTGAGATTTTCCATCGCCCTAAAGTTTTTGTTTGTTTGAACATCTACAGCTGATAAATTTGAAATTTACTACCTACTTTATTTGAAGTTAAAAATTCACATCAGTAATACAAAATGAAACAGGTAGAAACAAAAAAGAGAGAAAAAAAAATAGTGAGATCTCTGCAAGAAATATTTTATCCATATTATGGAGGGATGGTTAATTATGGCAAAAGAAAAATAATGTTTCTGCTTTATATTGGCAAGTAGACCTGCAGATGAATCTGCTTCCTCTGACAAAGGATGGTGCATAATTTGGGGATACATGCTTGAGTGCTCTTCATTGAACTCCTGTGAAGAACACGAATCAAGATTATCCCAAGAATTTATACCACAGCAGAAAACCTTGAGTAAGATTAACAGTGTGGCTACCTACTCCAGGTGGGTTAAAAAAAAAAAAAAAAAAAAAAAAACAAAAAAAAAACAAAAAACCAACCAAAAATACCCCCAAGTGTTCTGAGCAGATATTACAGATGTGTTTGGCATGGATCTAGTAACTGCAAAGTGCAAAAGGGAGCAAATATATTGAATATGTCTAGCTCAGAGAGAAAATTCTGGACTGCTACCCAGACCAACAAAACCTCCAAGGCAGATTTTCTGTTTTTTCTGCAAAGACCTGTCTGCCCTGCAGCCTAGACTAACATCAGAAAAAACAATAGTTTTTTCAACACCTGACTTCCTTTCTCTCTAGCTAAAGTTACCCAAGTGCCAGAGTATCTTGCACAATACCCAGTGATTTTTTTCTTCCTTTTGTCTGGAAATTGTTCTTAATTCCAAATAATCTATGCAAGGAGGGATTATAATTTGAGCCACAGCACCAGGAGATGTGTGAGCACACCATTGGATACGTGAGGAAAAAGCTGTTCTTTCCCGAAACTGAATTACTTAAGTGACTAACTTCAGTTTATAATGTAATTACCGTTTTTTCATTTATTGCCCACATGCACACATAAATATACATATCCACACATTCATGCATGGATGTGTATGAATGCGTTCCAACTTAGAGTCTAAAAAGAGGGGTTTTGGTGGTCATCAACAAGCCCCAAGCTCTGGACAGAATTAGACTTTACACTTTCTGCTCAAGCTGGGAGACAGAAATAACAAGGTAATTTTCTTGCGATTACACAGTGCTTACCTTGCACTGCTTATATAGCATGAGGCCAACAGATAAAATGTAGTTACCCAAAAATATATGTAGTAAACAATCCACTGAAAATAAAACCAGACCCTTTCTTCTCGCCTTTGTTGCTTTTTTTTTTTTTTTTTTTAAATAATTTAGTAATTTAACATGCCATTCCCTTTATCAGCTCTTTGTTCTGCTGACTTATGAGCTAAACAGAAATTGGTGCAACAAATTTGCGGTTTTAACAGGTTTATTATTACATTATTCCTTTATGGGGTCTTCTACGTAATTGCACAAAATGATGTTATAAATTCCCACCGGAAATACTTACTCTTCTGTAGCCTGATGTCCAATGTCTAGAGGACATGAGCAGTGCATCTCCCTCGCCTGCTATTAGCATGCCCACACGTTCCTTTTCGGTGTATTAGAGGGCAAAGCAAACAGGGGACAAGGACTAAGCAATCCAAATGGATAGGGGAAAGGGAGAAAAAGGGAGAGGATTTGAAAACATGCCAACAAACACTTACAGCAAAACTAACTACCAGCAAAACATTTCTTTCACAACAAAGGTTGAATCAAAACCCTATTCCCCCAGCATATGAATTAGAAGAACAGTCGTGTGATTATGATTAAAAAAAAGAGCATTACATTTTATGTTCAGCTATAATTGGTATTTATGACAATTTATGTAAACAGTAATGAAGCCTATGTGATTTTTGCAAGGAAATTGCATTATGACACCAATGATCGTTACTGTTAATTTTCCTGAAGATGATGGCAATCAGCAGGCATAGTTTCATTGTAAATAGGTTAATTTAAAATTCAAACGCTGCTGGTATTTCAAAATGAGTTCACATTTGATTTCCGAAAGCTTTGGCCCTGGCTGTAAGGATGTCAGGGAAAGAATGTTTCACAGCAGAAGGAAAGAAAGAGCAAATGAGAATGAGGAAGATAGATTAAATAAGCTTTCTTCCAGAAATGTGTTTTCCCCTGCTAATTCAACTATTTTCCTAGGTGTGATGTGAACTGCTGGTTTTTTTTACTGATTGTTTACACAAGTTCATAGTGAAAAGAGGGCTCACCCTGTCTGGAACTCTTGGGCTAATCTAATAGTTTATCCAGAAAAGTTAGGACAGCTTTGAAAAGGGTCAAGATAATGTCATCCTCCACCTGGAGTGGAGGGCAGAGGTATCACGTTTCTTCATGCAGAACGCCAAAGCTCACCTAGCAGCACGTCTTGCCTCTTGGCAATGTATTTCAAAACCTAAAAATACCCCTCTTCTATATACATTATTCTTCCTACCACTCGTGAATAGTAGGGTTTCATATACATAAGTATAATCAAACTCCCAGCTCTGCTGGGTGAGGAAATGCAGTATCATCTCCTGTTTCACAGAGGGGAAACTGAAGTGCTAAAGCCTGAATTTTTAGTTGCTAGTACAATAAAGTAAAGGCAGCTGCATACTTTATGAATTCTGGTCAGTGGGAAAATGGGGTTCCAGTTACACTTAGAACCCCTGAGATAAATTACTCCATAACCTTGTCTCTTCACATGAAATATCACCAGATCCTTCTCTGTGCACATTTCTATAAACTATTCCAGAAAAAAAAAACATTTTCTGTGTTTTCAAGCCCTTCTACCAAAGCTGTTTGAAAGCATTTTATTCTCCTAGATTGATTTGAATATGAATATCTAAATGACAGATTTCTCCGTAAGTAGGCAGATAGTGAGTAAGCATAGAGGCCAGCTCAGATAAAGACTGCAATTCAACCTTCTACTTGTCTTCAGCACAAGGTCACTTTCAAGGACAACATTAACAACTTGTTTGCAATCTAAATGGCATATTTAGATTAGAGTTTGCAATGTACATAGGCAGCTCTTTTTTTCATTCTCTCCTCATTGCCATATAAAATGTTTGATAGGAATCTCTCCTGTAACCTTTCAGATTTCATTTATTTAGGAGAACTAAAATAATGAAATGCCAAATGAATTAAGATGGTATTTCTTATAATATCAAGTGAAGACAATTTAAATAGTCCCTATTCACATGCTCACGAAGATGAATGATCTGTTCATTTGTTAGTGTAAACGGGATGCATTTGTTAGCTACTATTTGTTATGTCTTGAGAATTTTTTAAGAGTGAAATTTAGTCACATGCACGAGATGGCCCAAAGAAATATAAAATTGCACTTTGAAAATTGTAATTTCATATTTTTGTCTGTCTTCACAAGTGTGAAGCTCTTGGTCCTCTTCAAAGGGAATTACGCCCCTTTTTTTTTTTTTTTTTTTTTTTTTTTTTTTTGTGTGTGTGTGTGTAAATTCTACTAGTAACTCCACTCATAAATTTGGAGTGGCAGACCATGATAAAACTCAGGGGAGAGTTTGAGAGGTTTGTTTGTTTGTTTGTGTGTTTTTTGGGGTTTTTTTGTTTGTTTGTTTGGTTTTTTTTGTTTTTTTGTTTTTTTTTTTTTTTTGAGAAACGGTGTCTGGGATTAAACAGAATTATGGTAACAAATTACATATCCATCTGAAACAGATAAAACAGAGGTCTTAGTCCATTCTTCTCTTTAGAAATCCTACCTAATTCACTAAAAATTATTCTCTGATTTTTTTTAATATATTAATCTTTTATGGTCATATGACAATAATCACAATAATCATCTTGTAGAAACCTCAGAATATAAATTGTAGCTTCATTCTGTATTCTAAAAGTTACAGTAAAAGTATCTGCAACACTAGGGTAAAATAGTAACTGATATGGAGTTTTTTCAGCCAACATTTTTGTGACAAATTTTAAAAAGAAAGCAACTTTAGAAAGCATGATTAAATAATAATATTTGTCTTGATTAGGATAGCACATAGGGCTCTAAAACAGAAACAGGGTCTAATAATATAATATCATGGAAACAAATAAAGGATTTTTCCTCAGAAGTTCTTATTATTTATGCAAGTAAACAAAACGAAATATAAAAAGGAAACAATGGGTAGAAAATATAATGGAAACAAATCAACTTGTTAAAAGCTTTCTGCTTCCATTAGATACTGACATTACTTCCATTATTTATTTGTCAGATACAGTACTTGTGACAAACACCATCAGAAGACACGTCTCAAGAAGGGAAGACTTATTCACTATAGAATTAGTCTGTCAAATATGGAAACAAATGCAGGCAATAAAGTAGGATGGCAATGTTTTTCAAAATCCTATCCTATCAACTTGCTTGCCTAAAATTTGGATATGAGCTTCTTCATCTAATTGACATTCAGATGAGTTGCATCTAGTGCCTAATTACACAAGATAGGAAATAATTTCCTGCTATGGTCAATGGAAACAAACAGAAGGCTCCACATCCTGATCCATCTCAGCTTCTTACTAAGACATTACCTTAGAACTGGGTGAGCTCCATCCTGGATATCCCTACTCCTCTCCATTAATGGCTGAGTAGGTCTACACCACTTCTTGTAATTGCAAGCCTGACTTTCATGCAGCATTAAGTCCATTTTCAGTCTCTAACAGTGGTAACCTTGTCTTGTTGTACTGACATGGCTGACAGCAGGCCACACAGCTTGCAAGGACTTAAGCCTGGGGTTAGTAAGACCTGTTGTGTTGATTCTTTTCTTGACCTGCCTGCAGATCTGTTTTACTTGGCTTAGCTATAAACATATTTTTCTATAATTAGCCAGGTGTCTGTTTTCCTGTATAGAATGAGGGATTTATGACTAACACAGTGGTACAGCGTACAGAAATAAAGACCTGATATCACAGCAGAGGGCTTGAGAAGCAGGGACAGAGGTTGTACAGCAGAGAAGTTCAGACACGGGTTAATAAAAGATAAGGCACATGCTGCTTCTTGAGTCCACATGGATGTTAACAACTCATTCATGTTTGTTAATGACAAACTGACCTGAAGCTGAAAAAAATCCCTAGTTTTAGGGGTAACAAAGAGAACAGAGAAAATATATGCAATTTTCATAACAAGGAAGAATACATATAGTTCATTTTGTTGTAGCATGGCAGTACAAGCAAAAAATAGCAAAGTGTAGAACATATTTAGAAATACATAAAAATAACCCCACCTGGATCTTAGAAGGAGGAAAAAGAAAATATAAAGATCAGAATATACTTTTCCCAGCTAAGGACTCAGGATGCTGAAGATTCACCATAATCTCTGATGCTATCACCACCACACCTAGCTGAGGAAATCTCTGACCTTGGGATGCTGGGGAAGAGGGTAAGTGTTACATGAGGAAAAGAGTTCAAACTCAGAAGTGTTTCTTACAACCAAATATGTCATAAAATGGAGGACTTTTAGATCTGATAAAGTATAGAAGCTGGTATTTTGAGTTATAGTAAGATTCTACCAAGATCAATATTGAGTATTGTGGCCTAAAATCCTATAAGGAGTTGTCTATATTGCAGTAAATATAGACTATGTTAGAGTTGTTGCCAAAATTCTGACCAATGAATTGATTCCATTGGCCTTTGATTTTCACATGCCTATCCTCATTTCAAACAACTTAAGCACAAATTTTTATAAGTTGCTGAAAAATAAATGAGACTTTACCTCATAATGTAATTGGTATTGAATGTTGTGACTGAATAATGATCTCCAACAGATAGCAAATACAAGTACTCAAGCAAAGCAGACATGTTTATTTTCAAAGCTGGAGACCATTTTTCAATCACAACATTCAATTTCTTTTTCATTAATTCCATTACAGCATCATGGTTCATTGCCAATGAAAGAGCAGATAAATAAAATAGATGAGAGTGACCCACAGACTCAGAAAATCAGATGCTGATGGTACAAGTTAAAAGATAAAAAAATCACCACACAAGCTTGGATAGGTGCAAAACTTTCGTGATTAAGTAAATTTTATAAGGTCGTGCATAATATTTGTGTAAATCCAATGATCATCATCTGAATATTAGAAATTCATCAAGAGAAACATTCTTCCTTATTTTGTTCAACAAGCTACTTTTTAGTTCAGTACTGACCATTTAATCAAACTTAAATAGACTAAAACCCACCTGAGTTGCTCAAACTGATAATGGATTTTTTGGGTATGGTTCTCCCCTACTGATTATTGCTACACACAAACATATAGATAATAAGCTCAAAATATACCTTTTTAGAATCTCAGCAGGAACTTCATGAAAGAGGCAATGGAGTATCTGGAAAGCAGTGAAAGGGAGAATAGTTTATCTCGGTAACACTTCCCACTCTTTTATTTTTTTATCAAGTTTCAGTGATGTCTGGATTTAGCACTGTAGAATCTGCAGTGAAATGATCTCATGCTCTTCATTTTGTTTTTCTCTGCCACTGCAAAAATGTGGCAAAGGGAAAAAAGAGACCGAGCCTCAATATTTTGAAGATGCACCCTGCACTGACATACAAACTAAGCTAACACTAATTCTTCTCATGTGAAGACTCTACCTGCATGCTGGCATTGTGGAGTTCATCCTTCATCAGCTACGATGTGCCCAGTGTGAGCACAGGTGAACGAGGACATACTGCTAACAGAAACAACGACAAAAACAAAAACACACATAAAAAAAAAAAAAAAAAAAAAAAAAGGGAAAAAGGGTGTGGGGGGAACAGTTATTTATTATTCATCAATCTCCAGGGCTTCTTTGCCACTCACAGTTAGCTCACTTTCAACAGACACTAGTTACCATTTGACAGTTCAATTCAGGTACATCTAACAGAAGCGGTGCTTGTTGCTAGCACTCATGTATACCAGAACAGTCAGTATCTCTCAAGCATGACATGCACATTATAGAGCAAATGCAAATGAGCAGACCCTGTTGCAAAGAACTTACAATCTAATATGAAGGAGAGAAAGAAAGAACAGCAAGGATGGGCATAAAGAGTGGTAAGAGAAGAGAAATATTGCTAAGCCAAAGCATTTGCAAATAAATTCTCGTGAATAACACCGCAAAACCTGGACTGCCCTAAGATCATTACACATATACATGTCACATTAATGGATACAACAATACCTTATAAAGATAACGTTAGGGCTGTAAAACTCTGTAAATTTTAAACTATTAATTTTAGCCCAGATAGGGACATATGCTATCATAATAAGTCAGTTTACCCTCCTTCCCCGTTCACATTGGCAAACATTTAGGGATTTGACACAGATGAATTTGAGTGCTGCAGCAATTTGAACACAGGAACTTGATCCACACAAGAAGATGAGACCAGATGTGCAGTTGAGATAATTGATACCTTTGCAAGAACTTCTGTATCATCTGTGAAATGCTGTAGTGTTCAGGTGAAGTTCTCAATGACTGGAGAAGGGTAAATATTGAATCCATTAGGAAAAAAAAAAAAAGAAAAAAAGCCAAAAATAAGACCTAGATATTTACAGGTTAGTTGGTCTTATTTTCAAGAAAAAATCATAGAGCTAGTCTATTCTAATTAGCCTTTTCACAGTTAAAGACCTTTGGATATTCTTTGAGGATGGAAAACCTTTGTAGAGATTTAGGAAGATCCACAGAAAATTCTCATGTGATTTGAGGTCCTGTCATAGTAATATTCAATAGACAGTGCAAAGTGTATAATATAAAATGTATAGTGCTTGTATATTTAGCAAAGGAGGGGGGGAAACAGAGTTTAACTGTGATTATATTCTGTCTCCTTCACCATATTCCAAATATTTTAAGGAATATAAAAAGAAGTGTCAAGTGCAATTCCTCATAAATGAATAGTTATCTCTCCCAAACATTTTTACTCAGACCATGTGTTTGTTCTTTGTCTTTGTACAGCCTTCCATCACAGCATTATGCACATTTAATGAAGAATTTCAATATTGGCTGGGCTTTCTGAATGCCAGACATCTCCATTCAGTGCCACTCACTATTACCCTACTTTATGGATGTTCAGTTAGTTTTCAGTTCATGAAGCTTAGTTCATATCTGAGCCAATTTGAACTAATTTTTTGAGACACTGTATCAAATGATTTACTAAAATCCAAATATATTATGCCAAATGCATTCCCTTCAGCCACTAATTTTGTAATTCTGTCATAAACAAGCAATCAAGTTCATCTGACAAGATTCGTTCTCCTAAAGCCCTGCTGCTTATTTATAATAAACATCCACAAATACATGAAAGATGCATGCACCAAAAATAGAATGAGGCTGGATCCTACAAGATAAGGAAAGTTGAAGCTCAACAAAAATAAAATGTGTGATAAAGCAATCCACTGGTTAGATGAAGAGTGCTCTGAAACAGATACTACCAAAATTGGTAGTCTAGTCTGCTACTGAAAGAATTTAAATTTTAGTCAATATAATGCAGTTTGAGCTAACTATTTCATTTTCTTTTTAGTATTTTCTCCTTGCTGCCTGTGAAGCCTGTATGCATCTCTAAAAGCTGTAAAAGAATAAAATAATCTTGTACAATTGAGGTTTTGTTTAGGGATAGGGGAAACAAAGTTAAAAAGAGAAGAGTAAAAATAAAACCCACAAAACTAAACCAAAACAGGAGCAGTATGAAAAAAAATACGAAGCACTCGTTTATTTTTTTCAGTATATTTCATAATAGAAAATGAAAAGGGTAACAATCAAAAAGGTTATGTAAAATATTTTGCTTGAAATCAGAAATACTTTTTCTGCGACAGCATATGTAATGGTAAAACAGAAATTGCACTTCAGCTATATTTCAAAACTGGTATTATTTTCCATTACCATCCCTATATATAACAGGATTGGCGGTCTCTTGATATGATTCTGTATAAATATATGATGTGTATGTGTCACACATAAATATCATATTAGTTTTTGTGACTTTGGGAGTGGTGTCAAGCAACAATAAACTAAATCTGGATCATATTACTGTATTGGTTATAAAAGCATAAAGAGATGGGAAAAATTCCCCTTGTTAGTTGCTCATAGTCTAGAAAATTATATTAGAGTAGACAGCTAACCCTTTTCCAAGGTGTAATGAATCCTGCTCCTGTGTGCAGAACAACTGTCTCTAATAGATAAATTTGTTATTATTCAGAGGTGAATAATTTTCCGTTTTCTTACACAATAAGTATACTGCTTACCCTTTCCGTGAAGTTACCGAATCATGAGCAATATACTTCCCTTTCTTGGTGCAGTAATTATACTCTGTTTTCAATGAGCGACTCACTGTTACTGATAGTCTTGATTTGCCCATTTCAATATTTTCAAGAAAAAAATGAGAGACTTTTGTTCACTTATTTCTTCAAATCACCAGAACTTCCAGAATATTTACATATCTAGTTGTACCATAGAAAGAGTGTAAAGGTCAGGAAAGCACAGCAAGTTGTGATTGACAAATAATCAAAAGTATGGATTTGAAGCTAATAAAAATACAAAAGACCTAAATTAATCTGAGAGCCAATCACAATTTTTGAAAGGGAAATATCGACTTCCTTCAAGCTTTTGAAAAAGTGCTCTTCAAGCTGTTCATTACATTTCAGCTATTTCTTCTTGTCTCGCTTAGGACTGAAAATATTCATACCAGTCATAGTGACCATCATTTGCCCAAATTTCTCTCAGTCAAGCCATGACTGACCAGTCAATGTTGTAATATAAAACAATCTCTGTTTTCCATGAAAATATTCCTTATGACTCCATTTGTGCTTCAGTTTACATAATAGATAGATCAGTAACTTTGAGTTGTCATGTTTCTTTTGTATATATTTTCATTCCATACAATATAAACATAACTTCTGGCTAAGAGCTGGATTACTCATTTTATCATATATATGTTAACCCCTCTACCCTTAAAATTCATTAATTTGCCAGAAGAACCTATACCAAATACCTTATACTTTACAGATGCGGTGATCACTGATTTTATAGTGTTTCAGGTAACTGAACCTTGGGTAATGTAATGAAAGCCTGTCCACTTCTGGGATTAATTGCAACTGCCTTTTTTGCGGCCTTAAAAACACAAACTACTTCTGAATTCACAGAGTAAAATTGCTCCTTTCAATTGTCAGAACACTTTAAGCACATTTCATGCCTCATGTCACCCGTTACCACATAGCAACCATCTCTGTACTGATAAATAGTAGTTTAAACAGTTCACAGAATCATTAAACCACAAAGAAATAAGGATGGGATTCACTTCACCTAAATATAGCCATCTAAAAATTAGGTGATTTATGTAAGGTAATCACGCAAGCCATTTTTGTTGCAAATATGAAACTGTAAGCATCTTTAAAAGGCCATTCATCCCATCCTAAAATAGTGTTAAGATAGCAGAATGACTCTTCTGGGTAGAGGCCTCACCTTTAATTTAGAGGGTGGTATGATGACTACTACAGAGATAAATTTACTTAAATTGCCTAAATGTGGGTAGATAAGTCTTACTCTACATGTCACTAAACGGTAAGGAAAGTTAAATACAAACAAACCACTTGAATTTGTTCTTGTGTTTTTGTTATTACTATGATATTTCACACATTCTCATTCATTTCATGCAGTGGGTTTACACCAACTTTTTTTTTTCTGTTTTGTTGAAGCTTTGATTTGCAATTGAGGAATGATTATTTACTGAGGAGAGTGTCATGCTAACAACATTCTCCCAACAGGATTGAAAAGTGTTCATGAAAATATTTGCTTTCTGGAGTAATATTAAAAAAATTGTAAGTTAAAAACAACAACAGAAAAAAACCCCAAAAGATGCAAACAAACAAAACCAAAACAAGCAAACAACCCAAAAAACCACACCAAAAAAGTAGAACTAAGAAACAGAGAACAGTGTTATGCTGTGGGAATGAGTAGCTCTGCTTTTAGGGGCTACAGTGAGCAAACAAGCTGATGCAAATCCTCCCAGCCATGTCTATATGGTGAAAAAACTAATGCAATTCCTGGCTGTCTAAGAGATGAGTAGGAATAGGGACTAGTTTAACATTTATATATGAGGAAGATAAAACTGATTTAGAATTTCTTCTATTTTTTAATACTGTTAATGCTCATCTTTCAAAAGCAATGATGAAAAATCAGGGAAGATGCAGAAAAGAACCACAAAAATGATTTAGGAGCCATGGAAAATGCCTTATACTGAGACACTGAAAGAGCTTTACCTATTTACCTTATCAAGAAGAAGATTGAGAGGTGATTTGATTAGCATGTCTAAGTACCTTCACAGGGAGAAAACACTAACTACTAAAAAGCTCTTTAATCTAGCAGAGCAAGGCATAACAAGAGACAATGTCTGAAGCTGAAGCCAGACAAATTAGAAATGAAGCACAATATTTTTTAACAGCGTGGGTGATTAACCCCTGGAACAAAGTGCTAGGGGAAAAGTGGATTCTTTTTTGTCTTGAATCAAGCTTTTGCCTTTAAATCAAGCTTGGATGTTTCTCTGGGAGATTATGCATCTCTTGAAGTAGCTAAGTTTTGAGCGAGCCTTGAAAGAGAAGGGAAATGTTTGCATAAAGATTGTAGGGTCTTTCAGTGTGTATGATTTGGAGATGTTCCATTGGAGATAAGGACTTGTGGTATTCAGGAAGTCAGTTTTAATGATCTCATTGTTCCCACTGCCTTTAAAATTGGTGAATTGTATGAATTGTAAACAAAACCTGGCCTCAGCCACTACTTCACTGAATGTGATAGATGTACATCTGGGAAGCTGCCCATTGAGGTAGAATTAACTGGTCTATTAATTATATTCATTTTTAAAGTGAAAGAAAGTGGGAAATACAATTTTCTACCCCTGAGCATTTTCTAGATTTCAGACAATATCCCGTTCTGCACTGAAGCATTCTTAGTTCCCTCAGACTTGTCACAGTTTGTGGAATGATGCTTTATGTAGTGTTTTTTTCGTTGTGTGGTTCTCCTGCAGACTGACCTATAGTGAAATTGCAATCACCACAATGCAGCATTCAATAATAGAAATCATTGCCTGAGAGTCATCAGGAATTTGGTTTTGAAATGACATTTTAAGTGTCCTGAAGTGTGTTTTTGTCTCATGTTGTGATATTATATATTTGAATTTGCACTAAGTGCTTAGACATGAAGGACCAATATAATTTGTCTGTATGACATAAAAATGGGGTTTAGGAGGGAGAACAATAATTTCATGTCTGTTGCAGAGAGCTGGGGGAAGGAGTGACCCAAACAGAAGAAACAATGTCTCAGAAGGGCAAAGTTCTCGTGGAAAATGTGTTATTTGCATTTGAATGTGCTCCAGTCCCATGTCCAGCTGGGCAGAGCACATTCAGCTGCACGTTGTGCTATTGTGCAGTGGAGTAGTGTTCATTTGGATTATGTCCCTGTACACTGCTATAGCTGCTCCTGCCTGTCTGGGCATGTGGTATGCTGTGGATGCATGAAGGCAGAGATTTTAAATACAAACACGTGTGCTTGTGAATTATTAGATGAATAATACTTTTATTGCTATCTGTTACAGAGAATTTTCTTCCTCATCCCCTCAAGTTATAACCATTAATTAAAGAAAGCTGGCAATTACAAGATGCTGCTGCTGCACCAGAGAACAAGGACAGCAACTGTTTGCAGAGCATTCTTTCTTCTATCTTTTTTTTTTTTCTTTCCTTTTCCTCTACCTTTCTTTTGGTTGAAGAAAAGTTTAGAGGCCAGGTTTTTCCTCCTCTGCATTCTACTTACTGTTCCAGCCTGCAGCTAGCTTGTTATAACCTACTTAGTCAGTTGGATGCTGTCAGTCACTTCCTCAGAATCAATGGTTGCAGATGTGAGCTTGGATGCTATGTTATTTCCCCCTGCAGTAGCAAGCAGTAAATAGATTTTATTTTAATTTTTATAACTGCTTTGTCTTACAAACAACTGTAAAAAATCTAGGGGACTTGCAGTTGAGGTGAAATTTTTTGAAGTAGCAATTCCATGTCCAAGTGCAACATTAACAATGATACAAATCATATACTTATCCTATAGAGAGTTTGTTTTCATGAACATGAAATGTCAGTATATCAGTATTTTGCTAAAGGAAAGATACATTTGGCAGGTCTGTAATCATGGGAGTGCAGTTCTCTTATTTAAAAAAAAATCACAAACAAGGTTACATATTGAAAATCAGAACATTTTAATTGTGTGTTGTTGTTATTATTATTGTTGTTGTAGTCGTTGTTGTTATTACTATTACCGTTTCCTCTAGAGAAAATAACATATTTTGATCCTTCCCTTTGCTTCTGTGAGATAGTCATGACTAAAACTTGTCCTCATATTTCCATGACTTTGCACACCTTTGTTATTCTGTGGAATTGCTCTCATGTGGCATTCTCCCAGATGCTGTTGGCTTTCAGGGAGAAACAGGAGGCAGCCTGTGGGTAGTTACTTGTTCCAAAGCCAGTGCTGACTTTTCCTGATGTTGTCAGATCAGGTTACCATTGCAGCTCTGAGGCATTCCAGACAGCCTCAACTCCAGTTTTAACCCTACTTAGGAAACAGCTACTTTTCAAGGTGGCAGATTTTCAGCTCAGCAGAGCAAAGGCTCCTTGTTAGTTATGTGTGCTCAAATTAGTTTCAATAATTAGGACAGTTATGTGTGGAGGAAGACAAGGATTCATCTCACCTATCCCAGGCCCTCCACGGACATGCCCCAGGTACCACTGGCTTGGACATCTGTGTTTGATTTCCAGAAGACTCAGCAAGGAAAATTATGGAAGAAGATTTTAGGCCTTTCACTTCTCTGTGGGGAAATGAGGTATAACTAGGAAACACTGACAGGAATATCACCAGTTAGTCTTTCAGTGGTCTCACTCCTGGTGAGTTTATCTCAGTTCCTGAGATTAAAAAAAAAAAAAAACAACAAAAAACCCAAAAAACCCTCTGTTATCTACTAATAAGCAATTATTTCCCTGGCTTTTAACAGAAATTAATAAGCCAAATTGCATATGCATAGGAGAAGGAGGAAGAAAAGTCCTTCTTTTACTGTCAAATGAGGTTAATGTATAATAACAAGATGGTACTGGAATTCTTATTTCTAGTGGACAGTGTTGCTGAATGAAGATACAAATCTCATAATTTCTACTAGGTGATGGCAGTTAAGTTAGGTCTTGTCATATGATTGTTCTTTGAAGGGGCAGAAAATTAGTACCCTGAAAATTTGCATGGAAGATTTTGGGTTTCTATGGAAATTAAAATAAAGAACTAATATTTTAATGATTTTCAATCTGGATTATTTTATGCTTTTTTTCTGATATTGCTTTTTGACCTCATCAGAAAGTTTAAAGAGAAATCTTGACTGGGAGGAGAGAACAGTTTCTCATCATCCAGAATAAATTCCACATGGGCCATCATGTGGGCTGGGTCCTTTTCACTGATCTCATGCCTGAAATTATCCTCATTTTGCACAAACAAAGACCATAATCATCAGTTTGGAGGGCAGATTTCCTTTCCATCAAGATTTTTGACCTTAAGATTACTATATCAACACAAAAGGAAAAAAAAAAGTTCTCCGATTCTATTTTTTAAAGCTGAAGGCCAGAGATGGTACCCTCAAACACAGAAAGAAATTGTTCCTAGTTTTTTATTTATCTCTGGAAAATCTTTTACAGAAAAAATTTGAGAGTTCAAAAATTGCTATGGACAATTTAACTCCCACAGGATTCACGAATCCAATTTTAGCCACTTCTAACATATTTGTTTTTACCTATGAATATGGATATCTTGAATCTATTCCTTTGTGTGAATACAAAGCTTCATAAGACTTTCACCATTGGGAATTAAGAACAAGTATTTCTTAAGGGAAGAGACCAATGTAAAAAAGAATGGACAGCTGCAAAAATAATAATAAAAAAGGGACATGAAAACTTTATGAAGTAATATCTGTTTATAAATTTAACATATGGAGTAGAAATATGTTTTATATAGTGGAAGAAAAAATTTTATTACTCCTAGAATTTTCCCTCATCAAAGCCTTTGAGCTCTCATACAGCTGAAATTTACCTAGAAAAGAAAACCTGCCTAGAGCTGGTAAGTACTGCAATGTTTGGCTGCTCATCCAAAACAGTTACCCCTGTTTCAGTGAAGAAATGATGCCCTGCAAAAGAGTTTACTTATCATTCATTTATTTAAATTACTTTCTGCAAGGCCAAGTGAGTTCTGGGAAATGTACCAGACTGTGGTCCTTAGAGAATCAAATTCTATTTAACTTGAAAAATAAAAACCAACCAAAAAAACCCCCAAAAACAAACAAAGAAGCAAATAACCAAAAAACCCCAACCAATTAGACAAAAAAAACAAAAACAAAACAAACCAAAAAAAAAACCCAACACAAACCAAAAAAAACCCCCACAAAAAACCAAAAAAAAAAAACCAGAAACAAAATTAACCCTCTTAAAAAACCCAACAAAAAGAAGGTGAAGCAAGAAACTAGAGAGAAAAATAGGAGATCCAAAATAACATAATCCCACTTCCCCTCCTCTGCCCACAGCTATACAGCACAGTTTACGAATCAGTGGACAAAAGCAATCTAAATATTATCCTGGGTGCTTTGCCTTTACTTTAAAAGATAAAAATATTATGTCACAAAGGTTTTTATCCTTATCCAACTATCCTTTGCTTTCTAAATGTTTCATTTACTTAGGAACACCACCATTCATACTACTAAGTTCTTGAATTTAAATGTGATTGGGGTTTGTTTGTTTGTTTTTGTTTTGTTTTGTTGGGGTTTTTTGCTTTTACTATAGCTCATCCGGGATGTTTGTCTCCCCTACCTACCTGGAAACCAAGTAAAGGATTCTGACTGAAGAACAACTCTCAGTGTGATTATTTTTTTTAAAATTTTCCTGTGAATCAAACCCTTCTAATTTCTCTGTAACAAGAATCACAAAACTAAACAGTTACGTGCATTTTATCCACATACCTTCACAGTAACTGGAATCGACAATAAGGATTAAAAATATAGATCTATAGTATATAAAGTATATTTCTGCTGTCTGCATTGAAGTTTCTGTCTTCAATGAGCTGTCCATACTGAGGAGAATGAGGACTTCCAGATCAGTATTGCTTTGCTTAGGCAAAATCTGAAAAGAAGGATGCACTTTAAAAGTTCCTTTAAAAGTTTAACAGGCAGTGCATCAGCTACTCTCACATTCCCTGAGTTAAATATTAAAAAGAAAGTTTATCTTTGCAGAACAAGATCTCTTACATATGCTTGTTATCCATCTAAAATAAGTATCTAAACTAAATTAATTACTTGGTCCCAATCCTCTTTAGTTGCAGGAAGGATGTGCAGGGGACATTTGTTTCCATGCTGTAGCACATGTCCAGCCTTGTTTGACAACTCACACAGTGGAGCCACCTGACCCTTTCATGGATATTGCAGAAATCAAGACAGATAATATAAGCCAGCTACATCTAGAAAAAAAGTTAGATAAAACCAGTTTGCATAAATTCTTAGCCTATTTTTATTTTCTGCATATTCACTTTACCTCTTGAACTAAAGATTAAATCTTGGGTATGACTCATGCTTCACATGCCTCCTTGTCATAGGTCTCTTAACACAGTATTTTTTCTTTGAATGGAGATCTTTGCTGCTAATTAAGTAATCTATCGAAGTTAAAACATCTCACTGTATTTTTTTTTTCCATTTCTGAGTATTTTGACTTGGATCTTCTCTGTTGTTTTGTTTTGTGGGGGTGGGTTTGTTTTGTTTGTTTTGTTTGTTTTGTTTGTTTTGTTTGTTTTGTTTGTTTTGTTTGTTTTGTTTGTTTTGTTTGTTTTTTTGTTTGTTTTGGCCCCATATAATATTTAGGAAATTCTATTCAGTTAAATATCACCATCACAACCATCATATTCTTTTTCTCTTTTAGACTTCATCTTCCTAAATATGGATCCTTAAGGAGTGGGTACAGACTGTACTAGTTCTTTCTAGATTTCTTAGTTTCCACTGGGTTTTGTTGAATGGAGACTTTTTACTCACTGAAAATCTACACCAAGTCTAACAAGATGCCAACCTTACCCTAATTTATTCTACTTTTATTTCTTCTCCTGTATGTTATGGCTAGCAACATTATATTGATATGTTAAACCTACTTTATAATAATTAATGGAGATAATAAATAATGGAAATAGTAAGGCCTTATTTAGTAATGTTCTTTTGAGGATTGTTATAGCTCTTCTTTTTTTTTGCCCATGCTCCAGTGAGTGTCACTCTCTCCTCTGTTCTGCTAAAAGGCAGGAGTAGAGTGACGGACCACCTGCCTGCATTGTCAGGATGTGTTGGAAAAATATTATAATAACAATAACAACAACAACAACAACAACAACAACAACAACAACAACAACAATAATAATAATAATAATAATAATAAATGTTGTTTCCCTGGGATGTGCTAATTTAGGAGGCTTTTCTGGATTGTGGAGTGTAAAGAGAATGACTAACCTGCAGCCATTGTACCTCATGAAATTTTTGTGTGGTAAAAACTGTTAGTGTTTCTTCCTTCTTAGTCTTAGGCATTTAGGGATTAGTTTTATGTGTTCCTCATCTTCCTACTTTTTCACAGCTTTGGTCACAAAGCTTTTGTTTTATTTGTTAGACCGTTGCCTTATGTGGTATGAATTCTTTAGGTGCTAAACTACACAATTGATGAGGTTATGCTAAAGCTAATAACTGGTTAGAACAGCCATAGTGGCAAATTACTGCTACAATTAATGAGAAAGCTAAAATAACCTCAAGGCCAGCCAAGACAAGCCCAGGCAGAGTCTGACAGGTTCTGAGGATTTATGCTGTTCTGTTAATACAAGCCTTAACCTGTTATCAGCATGTAGTTACTGTAAACCCCATGGCTTCTTATTAGCATTGGCATTACTCTATTTACTGGGCTGCCGAATCTGAGCAGACACAGAGGAAGAAATGTGGCAGCCAGAAACACAATCATGCTTCAGATGGTGATAAAAGGAGGCTTTTCTTTGGGACTCGCTGCTTGGAGTTGGTCCCTGCACAGGCTTGCCTGGAAGCACCTGGGATGTCCTCAAGTGGCCTGCCTGGAACCCAGCTGGAGCTGCAGGGGGGCAAAGCACCCACGGGTTTGTGGCCATGTGTGACAAACCTGTATGGATGCACTGCTGCTTCTTTGAAACATCTCACACCAAAGTATGAACGTGGCAGTGGGTTTTTGATGAGT
>VXBR01012225.1:457513-573952 GCA_013400215.1 Cisticola juncidis | reverse complement strand
TATTATTATTATTATTACAGTCTATTTATCTATTTGGTCACCAAGAAGATATAACTCTGTAAAAGCCAGTTTGAGAGTGTCACATAATAAAAAAGAAAAACAGGTTGAGCTGAATGAATAGACTCAAAAAGAAGACAGTCAATTAGATTTGGAGAACATGACCATCTCTGCATTTTCTCGTTGAGAGGACATGTCTTTTTTCTTAAAGACATGAGGAATGGATCCTGTGGAAACTCATATGGGAATAAAATAAGCAAGCCACCACATCCATGCTGAATCTAGAGGGTTTGTTATTGTATTGTAGCCAGTTGCTATGATCTGTTGGAAAAAATGGACAGAAGAAACATTTATGATTCACTAGTGGAGGGCACTGTTGTGGTAGAGGGTGTACTTAGGGCTGCCATGGAGTGTTTGTTTAGGTTTGCTATCTCAGCAGTGTCTCATCACGACGTGCAGTGCTTTTGAAGGAGAAATGGGTATAGATTATTTTGAACAGAGTGGTGACATCTGCAGGCTGTTCTCATGGATAAAATTAAACCAAGATACTAGCTCTGCTTTCTCTGTGAAGGACAAACTTTACTAATGGCTTAGAATTCTAATTATTTTATTTTAGGTAAATACGCAATTCAACAAGTGCTTTTTGTTGGATTGAGGCCATGAGAAATAAGTCATGAAAATATCTAGTGGTGACAAAAATACACAATGTCAGTAATACCACTTCATTAACACCTCACAGTCTTAAGTGTAGTTGATATTTTGTTGTGCTGTGAAACAAAATAAGCCCTGTGCCCAGAAAGCTTACAGTCTAAGTTAAAATAATGTACAGTGAATAGTCTGGTAAGAAGAAAGGGAAACTATAGGCAGCGGCATAAAAAAATGAAGAATCACAGGCTGTCAGTGATTCCCTGGCCTGCTTACTCATTGTGTTTATGGCATTTCCAGCACGTTTCAAACTATATGATTACTTTCTGCAAGGTCATAGCTCTCCTTTGTTTTCTTTCTTGGCAAATGAAGCCAAATCTGTTGATATGAGATGCAGTGCATGTGTTTATAACTTTCCTTTCTCCATGTTTTTAGCAGATCAGACAGACCACCCATTCCATTGCTCTGTCAGCAGATGTAGAGGTCTCTGTGTCTGCCGTTTGTGGTCAGCCAAGTCACTCCAGCCCTCAGTGGTTTACCAGCTCTGCTTGGATAAATCACCCAAGAGCTCAGCCATGCAATTCCTCTTCAGCATGTGTATGCATAAAGTTAATGACGCTGTAGTTTCTGGCTGTCTGGGTTCACAAGTTTTCCTAGGGGCTGGTATCAGTATGTATTGATATTGATAGCTGAGAATATTTAGGTCCTATTTTACCTACTCCAGTAATGCAAGTAGTTCCTAACTCTGATTATCACAAACAGATCATGAAGGAAGACCTCGTCTCAAATCTTGTTCACTTATTGGATGTCTTGAAGTCAGCCACTCAGAACTTCTTTTGCACGTGGAACTCTTTATTCTAGTCTCAGAATAACTCAAATTTCATGCTTACAACCTGGATGGTTCTCCAGCAGCAAGCTAGGGTTCTCTGCTGGTACTGTGAATAACACAGGGATATACATGAGGGTATAAGATACTATTTTTCTTGAAGACTAAAAGCCGACATATATTTCAGTATGTTTTCAAAAGAAAGTAGTGATTAACCAAGCAAGTGCAAAGCAATGAGACTTCTCTCAGCATTAAAAAACCACAGTGACATAACCCCTCCAAAATTCCAACTAGATTGACAAAGTCATTGTACATTTCCTTATCTGCAATAAGAAATTTTTGCCTATCTGATCTAAAATATGTACCCTATCTTTCAATATCTAAGCATTACCTAATTAAGGAGTCAGGACACTGAGGCTTCCCTATTGCGTGTATTAAACAGAGATTCTGCTGTGGTAGAAAATAGAGGGCTGCACAACAAAAGGAGTTGGCAAATACTGTAGCAACGGTATTACTAAAATGAGATTCTGAGGGTGTGTTGCAACACCTTGCAGTGTGGAGTTCCCAGGAACAGACCTGATAAGCCATTACAGCTCATCACCATCCACTATAAACTGGCTAGCAATGTGTTCATGCTGCTCTGGACCTGGATGCGATCTAGAGCAGGTGTCCTGTGTCTTCTTTTCTAGGTCTGCCGTGTGTAAAGTTACTGCAATGTTCTGTAATGCACACATAGGTGCATCTGCAGAAGTTTATTACTGTGGTGCAGGAGAGAATCAATAGGTGGCCAAATGGAAGTCCTCTCTTTTCATTTGGTAGTCCCGCTCACTGTATGAGTGCTACAAGTGATGCTGTGCTGTACAAATGAATATGAACAGAAAACTAATTAATTTAGTAGAACTTCAAGGGGAAAAGAATAATATATAAAATATAGCCTCTTTTTAACCCTTCTGAACTGCAGCTCACTCTTCTGTTACTGTTGCACCTGTGTGGTAGATTTTATAGATATATGATTTGAAATCAAGCTGAAAACAGATTTTTCAGTGAATGAATTTTAAAAATGACTGGCTTAGACTAGCGTTTTTCAAGCGTTTTGATCAGGAGTGCTTTTTTGTCCAACCATTCTTGTGCTGATCAGAATTCCCAGCAGAGATTTACACTTACAGATGTCAGTGTTCCCTTTTGTGTTTTTACAGACCTTGGTTGAATATGGAGCAAATGTCACCATGCAAAACCACGTGGGAGAGAAACCCTCACAAAGTGCTGAGCGACACGGGCACACCATGTGTTCCCGCTACTTAGTAGTTGTGGAGACATGTATGTCACTGGCCTCTCAGGTTGTCAAGCTGACTAAGCAGCTGAAGGAGTAAGTGTTTTGTTGTTAGCAAGAGGGATTGATCACAAAACAATACCCTAATTCATCTTCAGTTTATTAGCAGTGTCTATTTTCTTCTTCTTATATATATGACACTGTAAAGTCATATTTCTACCTTATTTCTCCACTCTTTCTTGCTCTCAAGTATTTGTCCCTTCACCTTTAGCAGCTCAGTTTTTCAGCTGTTCTTTTTGTGGCAGTTTGTTGTGTACATACATGAAGGGAGTGACAGCTGAAAAGGGTATGTATGAAGAAATCCATTCCCTTTGCATATCTTGCAATCACATCATTGCAGATCATTATTTCTGTTCATATAGCATGCTTTTATATACAGGTTACAGTGCTGGGTATTGATGTTGGGAGGAATAGTAGAAATAATAGTTGAAAGGATATTTTTTGGTCTTGGAAAGTCACCAAAACCTACAATGGTGACTCAGAAAATATCTTCTATTCTATATTTTTTCATATGAACTGGTTTTAATACTTTGGTATGGTTTTTATTAAACTTTCTGTAAAGAGCTTATTATTTTGAAACACAAATTATTCTAATTGCTTGGTTTAATTGTAGATGCAGTTACTGTGGCTTAACATGTCAGTATCCTCATAAGACTCTTAGAAACTATCAGCACTGACCTGACATTGTTCCAGCATAGATATGTGATTAAGATGTTAGCTATCACAGTCCATGAAAATCACTTCTGATAACCCCATGTTTCAAGGAGACTATATCATTTTATGGTGATAAATGTGTAGCTAATTGTACTGGGTATAAATTACAGTATTATTCTAGCAGGGGAGATGCAGAGTGGCCTCAGTGAGAACAAGTGAGGGGATTCCCTTTGCTTGACAGAGCTCTCTGCAGCAGACCCACTGCAGGACACAGCTAAGCCCCAGCAGTCATTCTTGTAGCACTACTGAGGAAATATATCTGAAAAAGAGCAGAAAATGCCAGAGGCGAAGAAAGCAGAAGAGTGACAATCAGAGGGAACAGCAAGGCCAGAGGAGCTGGAGGTGCACCAAGGTGGAGAAGGCACACCCCAAAATGGTCCATGGAGTACCCATGGTTGGACAAGAGCATCCCTTGAAAGGGCTGCAGCCCATGGACAAGTCCAGAGCCAGTGATTTCTAGATTGGAATGCAGCCTGAAAAAGACCCACACTAGAGAACAGGAAAGGGTGGGAAAAAAGAAGCAACAGAGAGAAACTGCTACACATGAACCCTATGTTGCATGTTGCGTTACTGAAAGGATTGAGGGTAACCTGCAGGAATGACAAGAGGGCAAGAGAGGTGTCTGGAATGAAGCCTGAGAATGATGAAGAGGAGCTAGGTGAGCAGATGAATCTGGGAGAGAAGCTGAGCTTGAAAAAGGGGAAGATAGATGTTTTAAATGTCTATCCTTTGTTTCCCAATGCATGAACCAGTAATGAAATATTTATGCTAATTGAGTTTAAACTCCCATGTTGAATCTCTTTTGCCCATGACAGTAACAGGGAAGTGATCTCCCTGTCTTTACATTTTCTCTTTGCAATATCTTCATGCTTTTATACTGTCTAAAATACAAATACTGAACTGATGATCATTATAATGTTTACCATTTTAGTAATTTTACAGCCTGACAATGTTCCCTGGACATGTCAATGTACCTGGTTGTACTTGGTCCATTTGCTGAAAAATTCAATCATCTGACATAAAGGAAAAAAATAAACATAGGGCATTTCCCTAGAAGACAGCATTAGCATTAGCATCATATCAATATATAATGAAATATATTTTCCCCATAACTTAGCAGAAAAAAAAAAAAAGCAAAATCACACACACTAGGAAGCAGAGGTGGCAGCCACAGAATACCCCTTTTTCTGTTGTTCTCACCCAGTACTTGATAAAAATTTTACCTCTTATATGGAAAAAAAAAGAAGTTGTTACGTGAGTCTGGAGGCTGCTTACTCCCAGAGAAATAGTCTAGTTGTGACTTCCATGAAAAAACCATTAACACTTTTCCAAGTATCCCTATTTTCTCACAGGCTGCATCCATAGGAAGTGAAATTATTCTTATCTGCCTCCTGATGAGTTTCTTTGCTTACTTCGGCTGAAGTTGAATCTGCTTCCCTTCATCAGCCTATTTTTCAGGCTTCAGATTAGTTTCAGTGAGTGCAGCAGCAGCCTTTTCTCCCTCTTCTACAAAGATATATCTCTTGTGCAACCCTGTTGCAGTTTACTGAGGCAGTGAAATAATCTGTTTTCTGCTTGAAAGA
Source organism: Cisticola juncidis (assembly GCA_013400215.1). Taxonomy (NCBI): domain Eukaryota; kingdom Metazoa; phylum Chordata; class Aves; order Passeriformes; family Cisticolidae; genus Cisticola; species Cisticola juncidis. The sequence goes on along the minus strand of VXBR01012225.1, from coordinate 568,857 downwards.
GCAGCTTCTGCATGCTATTTGGGCTGCAGGCCTCAGGCCACAAGTGGTTTTGATAGATGCAGTGGACCATGTTCAGAAGCTCATGCTCAGGAGTCAGAGGGTAAGATGGAAGAAGACTCTTGCCCTGTTTTTTTTTTTGTCCTCCTGCTTCTGAAAAATCCAATGATGGTACTAAGTACATCTACGGAGCAGCTTGTCAAGGGGGCCTTTATTACAGCAGGAGAATTCACTGGCTGCAACCCTCCTGAAAATCCTATAAGCAGTTCTGAAGATCCTGAACACATTAGATGACAAGAGATGGAAGTCAAGTTTGCTATCTAATTCTTTCAAATGTATGTAATGTAACTGTTACATAGGAATAACTGCAACCTGGGCAGTTGAGCTTGCTTTCCTGGATTCTCACTAACTACTACTCCCAGGGTTACTGAATATTGTTCTAGAGATGAAAGAAGTATGATTGTATCATGATGGATTTACCTGAACTGTCAATATCAACACTGAAGGCTCTTATGTGTTTCCCAGTTTTCCTTCAGCTTCCATAAGTATGATCTGATCATGCAATCCTCTTTGAGTGCCAGTCACAGGAAGACTGGAATGGTTGATACACTGCAAGAAGAAAGGCAGTGCAGAAACTCTCTTAGACAAGCACTTATTAAGACCTGTATCTTCAAAGGTTTTAACTCAAAGAAGGATGTATCACCTTCCATTCTCTTTTTGAGTTCTTCAAGTCATCAAGCAACACAGAGGAGTTCTAGAGAGTTTTTCCAAGCCATCGTACTGTTTGGAGCCATTCCTTAACAGCAGGCACAAAATTAAAACAATAATACCACATTTTTCCAGTCTTCATATCTTTCAGCTCTTTGAACCAAAGCAGCTCAGGTAACAAATACACAGGAGTATAGAAAAATATTCTGAGCTGAGTCTAAGTCTCCATTTAAGGGCAAGAGCCTTTACATTTGGAAGAAGGAAATAAGTGGAAATTACAAATGTTACATCAAAACTTCACAAGAGGATTAACTGAGGATTTCCCCCAAAAAGGAAAAAAACAAGTAATTCTTTCCAAAGGTAGAAAGGAAAGTAGCCCACAAATACGTGCTGTTACTTCAGTAACAGCAGGTATTTAAATCTCTTGCTAATTACAGAAATTTTTTAGATCCAGTATGACTTTCTGAGCTAAACAAAATACTTAGGATGCCGCAAAAGTTTCCCATAGAGACTATACAAAATAATTCGTTTTCATTTTAGTTTCTGGGCTCTTCACTGGTTTTACAATCTTAGCTGTTCTTCAATGATTTTACCTGCCCAAAAAAAATCCGTAGTTGCCAGTGAAGAAAATTCCTACATGCAGCGTAACTTGTATTATTTGGTCTTTCCTGGTCTGAAGAAACCATGTCAGAATTAATGACATAAAGTGAGTGCTTCCATTGACTTCTTTTAAAAGGCTGCCTGACAATGGACCTGCATTCCAGATTGTTCTGTCCTACATTTATGGACCTGGATGGGCAAATCAATTAGTGAGTGAGACATCTACTGATTCTTTTGATACGCTATCAAGCCAAAATCTCTGTCAAGGCAAATATCAAAACAAACCATGAGTCAAACAATGAAGTTGAGAAAATAATCTAATATTCTCTGTTGTAGCCACTTTTCTGTGTTGTATGAAAGAAATACATGATTTTAGTGGAACATCTTAGGAATAGCTGTAAAAATAACTGAGTAAAAAATTCCTGTAGTGGTATGGTAAAGTGTGTGCAAGTTGCTGGGGTTTTTGGTTGGGTGGAGTTTTTTGGGGGGGTAGAATATGTTATATAGACATATAGTAAGAAACTTAATATAAACTTTGGAAACTTTGTCTCTTTTTTACTTAATTAAGCCATTTTATGTTCTGCTTTGTAGTGTAGTCATTCCTCAGTTATTTGAAAAAAAACGGAGAAATAAGAAAACATGCTATGAGAGATACTCCTGCAGAGCCCAGTGCCTCAACCTATTCCCTCTGCGGTTACTGAGCTCCCTGATTTCATAAGGAATATTTGGGATCCCCATATGTATAACTAGACACTGAAGAGCCCTTACAAATTACTTGCTGGGAACACTGGCTAAACTAAGCTCTCCAGAATTTGGCCATCAATTATAATGACACAAGTATACCCTCTTACCCCTGAAGTTACAGTGGTCTTGCCTCCTAAATCAGTCTGGCTTTAATACTTTGTAGTATTGCTATTCCAAGAAGTTGTTATCCCCTGTTTCCAATGTTATCTTAGAATATATATGTGTATGTTATTTATATTCAGGGATAGTGCTGTCAAGATGTGTGGGTGTCTGTGACTTATGTACTGACTAGTTAAACTGTGAAAATGGAGCAAACTTCAACTCCTTTAGCACAATAAATTGTTTAAGGGGAGTGAGAACACTGCCTCACAAAGAAGACATATCAGAGATCTCCACTTAAGCTAAAAACTTAAAAAACTGTTAGCTGTATTATTTAGAGTAAGAAATTGAAGGAATGATAAAAGGAAAGAAAACAGATGAATTGCATCACAACCTAAAAAGAGTTTCACTGGCTCTTATAGGAGAGTATCTGTAGAGCTGCAATATAAGCTAATATTGACAAATAGTAGGAGTAATTTTGAAATAGTCCAAGGAAGTGTATAGGCCATAGGAGGAAGATGGAAAATTAAAGGAAGAAAGTATCTACATAAAGCATGGCTGTGTTGTAAAATGCAAGGCAGTATGTCAAGATCACACCTTTGTTTTTATTGTACTTTTCAAACTCGCGTTGATATATTAAAAGCAAAACATTTGTTTTCTGACAGCCCTGCAAGTACAACCTCTAGTCTAAAAAGTGGTCTGGATTCTTTCTGGCTTTGACATTGCCAGTTACAAGGACTGCATTTGGAGCACAGCTAGATATTTTGCTGATGGCATGTGAGCTAGGAAAGTGTCCAGCTCACTGGTAGAGAACTGCCTTAGTTCTGGATATCCAACAAGAATAAAAGTACTAAAAACATATTACTTAGACAGCAACAAAAGCAGAGACTGGGAGAAGCACATAAAAAGTAATTTTCCTATGGTGATTTCGTCAGGATCAGGGAACAGAAACCCCTAAATCTCTAATTTTCTAGAAGTTTTCTAATAATTCTGTATGTGCAGTGTTTAGGTGCACTGGAAATTACAGATCACTAAACAGATGTTATCTGTGGTGGTCAACAAAAACCAGTGTTTTGATATAAGAATGGAATGTCTGAATTGTATCGAAGCAGGGAAAAGAAGACGTTTTTGTGGCATTCAAATTGATCTGCCATTCTTGTAAATCTGCTTGAGCCTTGCAGGTTATAAGCAGCTCAGCTGAAACCTTCCTAGGGAAATAGGTATGTTGCAGGACAACAGATGCGATTAAAGGTAATAAATGGAAAATGGAATTTGTACTGTGGATATCACTCTCATATCGCTATCAATTTTTAATTACTAGTGCAATTTTTTGATTGATAGAGATTTGGTCTCTAAAGTTATTTGGAACACAGATCACAACACCACACTGAAAGTGATAAACTTGGGTAGGTATAGCACAGGGATAAGGTGGATACAGAGCCCAGGTGGGACCTTTGGAAAGACTGTGCAACAAGCAGATGTGGTATAGACATCAAATACCTAACTCCATCAAATACCTAACTCCTCCATTGGTAGTTTGAGCCAATCCTTTCCAGTGGGCAGAAACTTTACTCTGAATTCATGTGCAGCTAGAAAGAGAGCAGTTGTCTGAGCTATTGCTCAGATGGCAAAGGCCATCCACCAAACACAGGAGGTGACTGCCTTATCTGTGCACTTTCTATTCTTTTCCATAAACAAGTAAGAAGCAAAATGGCCCTAAGTTTACCATATTATTCTGTCTGTGAGTCACTCAGTTAAAATTCGCTGTTGCTTATGGTCACACACTTGTTCTTACATGAAGTATAATAAATAATCTGACAAGTTTTTCTCAGTTGTTCTTGTACACTGATCACAAAATGTCAGCAAAGATTCAGACAGAAGTAGAAACTCTCTATGTTCTTACTTCTAAGTTCTCTATTCAGTACATAAAGTACAGATGAAGAGGACTTCTTTCTTTAATACCAAGTTGAAAGGGTAGTTTCAGTTTTCCTGTAACTTAGTTATGCAGTGGGTTTTACAGTTTGAGGTAAACAGTCTCACATGTTCTTGCAGGCAGACTGTGGAACGTGTGACATTACAGAACCAGCTCCAGCAGCTTTTAGAAGCCCAGCGGCCAGAAGGCAAGTCACTGCCCATGTCTCCAAGGTAAGGTGTTTGCAGCCTGTATTTGCACACTTTCATAATATATCAGTTATCAGGAGAAGCTGTCATCTGGCTAAATAGTAATGTGTTCTCTAAAGAAAACGTGGGGGTTTTACCTAGTAGACTTGTTGCTGAGCTTCTAGAATTTGACAATGAGTAATGCTGATAATAATAATAATAATAAAAAATTGGAAATTTCTGAGTATAAATTAAACAGTCCCTGCTTCCCAGCAGAGTGAAAGCCAGTTTTATAGTGGAATGTAGTATATTTTGAATTAGATGAACAGCAGAAGATGCTAGAAACCCTAGGAAAGGGTTTTTCCCTTTAGTAAAGTTTGATGTTTTGTTGGTCTGTCATTACTTTAGCAGTAAGTTATAAAAAGTTAGAAAAAAATCTGCTTTCATATTAAAAAGGCTCCTTATACTCATTAAATCTTTTGCCTACTGTAGCTTGTATAAAAAGTCAAAACTCTAGAAACTTTATGTATTAACTAAATATAAATATTTAAGTATACCTATCCTGTCAGAAGTCACAGAAAGAAACACAAGTTTCAGACATTAAAGAGGAAGACAGAGGTCTGGATCTCTCTGACATTGAGAGATGTGCATGGAAGCAGATGAAGCAAGCATGACTTCACTCTTACAGCAATCTGAAGATGATTTTGAAAGAAATAAAGTAACTGACATGCAAATGGAGCTGGTTTATCCTTATTTTGAATCTGTTTTCCTCTCTGGAAGCCATATACAGTGCTTGCTGAAACTCTGTTTCAGAGTTGCTGTGGAGCTACGTATATATGTGGAACTGTAAAGCTGGCATAAAAGCTTCTGCAGCCATTGGTGATCAGAGCTTTGGGTCATCAAGTATGAGCATCAGTGACTGCGTGTTTTTAATTCTTACAGAATCCTGAGCATTTTTTCTGTTCAAGTGCTCCATGGCCCTGATTTTCATATGTCACTGTTCCAGAGAAGTGCAAACAGTTGCAGTTGTAGATAACAAAGACATTAGGATTGTGTAAAGGAACTTGTAAACGCCAAAGTTCTGCTGAAGTAGAAAACGATGCTGGAAAATGGGGGTTTTGCCCTTTTTTGGGAATCTTTGTCTTCCCTGTGTGCCAGCTCAACAGGGACAATGGAACCAAAAGCTGTTTTCCAGCGCATTTGGTCTCTGTGATTTTTGCTGCCTGATCTTTCCAAGTGTTGTCTCATCTGAATTCTGATATGCATCTAGACTGTTTTACTTTCAGTATCAGATAAGATCAGGTGAAAGCAGATCCCTCAAAATTCATTATTCCTGTAAAAGGGTAGGCTTCAACATCGTTTTAGTTAAGTGAGTAAGTCTGAAAATTACACTCTGTTTATTTTATTTCATAGTTGGCTACTACTTTTTTTCCTAGTTGGAACTCACAGATATTTTCATCATCCATGGAGGCAGATCTCAGAGAGCATATCCCTTTTTTTAGGAATGTGTGCTGTAGATAAATGCATGTTCTTCAGAGTGTTTAGGTTTGCCATAGAAAAGAAACCATAAAGTTAATTGAAAATGAGGTGTTTTAGTATAGGCATATGAATTTTTTACACTATGATAACTACGGGCTCATCAGAGCAGAAAGTGCTTGCCAGCCTCACAAGAATCTAAATTTTGTCACCTTGTCCTTTCTTAGAGGAAAATGTTTTAAAGTAAGAATGTGAAGTGTTATGAGCTCTAGCATATGTCTCAGGAAAAGAAAAGGTCTCTGCAATTTACATTCATCACAAATGAAGTTGTGAACAAAGTTTCAACTTTGTTGAAAGTGCTGTTTCCTTCTGTAAAGCAGTTGGAGTTCTAAATTTAATTTATTATTCTATTAGTATTGAAATACATTTATGTCACCTTTCTCTTGCTTTTCAGTATTTTATGTCTGAAAAGGTTTTGAGTGCAAATTGCCCTGAATTTTTATGAGGTCTTATATGGTTGTTATTATTAATGCCAGATGCAGTTTAGATTTATGAAATCACTGCTATGCAGAGAGGTGGTACTTTCACGGGACTTAGAATAAGCTATTTTTTTATTATGATATGACTTGGATAGTAGGCATTTGGACTTGTGACATTTTTTGTGGAGTTCCCTGTCAGCTCACACAAATAAGAGTAGCGTCTTTAAATTTTTCCTCATAAAGTCATATTTGGTATTTAAATAACCATTCTAAGTTTTGATTTTAAGGAGATTTTTTTTTTTAATAAGAGAAAGTGAAGATACTCAAATTCTATATAGGACTGGAAACAGTGGTATATCCTTCTCTGTGTAATCTTTTCTGTGGCATCACAGTAATGAAGTCCATGTGAGCAGCAATGAAAAGGATAAGTAACAATAAACTGAGACAGACCCATACACTGGAAATGCCAATTTCACGTTCTAGATATGACTTAATTTTGCTGTGACATTTCCTCTTTTTTTTTTTTTAAGCTTGCCATCATCTCCTGCTTCTGGCAAACTCCAGTGGAAACCATCTGAAGCAGATGAATTGTCTCCCCCAAAAAGTAAATTGAACACCCAAGATGGGATTCAGATTCTTGGCAGCTTGGGAACGAGCACATCTGGTCGTGCTCGAGCTAAGATAAAAGATGAGGACTCAGATAAAATCTTGCGCCAGTTGTTGGGGAAGGAAATCTCTGAAAATGTCTGTATGCAGGAAAAGCTGACTTTGGAGTTTCAGGATGCTCATGCATCCTCCAAGAACGTGAAGAAGATTTTGCCAGAGAAAAGGGAGCTGAAGTTAGCCCGACTGAGGCAGCTGATGCAGCGGTCTCTCAGCGAGTCTGATACAGATTCAGCTAATTCTGAGGACCACAAGAACACCCCTGTGAAAAGAACTGACAAACCAAGACCTCAGCCTATAGTGGAGAGTGTTGAGAGCACAGAGAGTTTGAACATGATCCTTAAGAAGCATGCTTCCACAGCAGGACGGCGCTTCCCTTTTGGTATCAGGGTCTCAAAGTCTGTGGATGGCCACAGTCCTTCCCCTACTTCGGAGAGCAGCGATCCAGACAATGAAGCCCCATATCAGTCTGGAACAGTACCTCAGAACCAGTTTTGTGCAGACAACTCTCCATCCAGCACAGACAGTGCCACTGCCCAGAAGGTTGCCACCAGCCCTAAGAGTGCTCTGAAGTCTCCCTCTTCAAAGCGCAGAACCTCTCAAAATTTGAAACTGCGAGTGACTTTCGAGGAGCCTGTGGTGCAGGTGGAACTAGCAGAGTCAGAAATAAACGAGGAGAAGGATAAAGAGCGGAGCAAGGGACTGATGCGGGCTCCAGGCAGCTCTGGGGAGCACGCAGGGGACCAGCTGAAAAGGCCTTTTGGAGCCTTCCGCTCCATAATGGAGACACTGAGTGGCAACCAAAACAACAATAACAACTGTCAAACAGCAAACCTCATCAAAACCTCCTCAACGCTGCCTTTTACCTCACTAGGAAGGAAGACAACAGAAAGCAAGGGAAATCCAGCAGTTGTCTCTAAAGGAAGAAACAAGCCAGTGAGTACACTGAAAGAAGGAGGGACCTTTTTTTTTCTTGTCTCATTAAATAATGCATAAGTTTGACAGCGTCTTCCTTCTGCCTTTCCATTGCAAAACAATACACACAAAGACTTTATTGTATTTGACCTGCAAAAAGCCCATCCACTTCTTAGTTTTGGAAGAAATTTCCAAGGAGTGACAGGTATTATGTATAGTGTCTGTACTCCTAGGGCACATGATTCACATACTCTGTGTTGGAAGCTTTCCACAGAGAAATGATTCACATGGAAACGATGTTTGGTGTTGCAGTGAGTGGCAAAACACACAATGAGAATGCCAGTCTTGAAACCATGGGTTTTCTGAGGAGTAAATAACTGAAGGACTAGCCCTGTCCTATCCTATGAAGACTGTTGAGGCCACCAGAATAAGAAAATTAACAAGGAAAAATTGCAGAAATGGTCCTCCTGCTTCTGTGGGAGCTACAGCCAGCCCTAAGTGTTGAAGCTGTCAGCAGCAGCTCTTTGACCACCTTCTCCTCATAGCACAGAGTCTTCTTGTGTCAGAGCAGATGGTTGGCCTGTCACAAGATATACTGGATTCAGATCTTCCCCTTTCTGCAGTGAACAGAGTGCATTTTCAGGGAACCTAAGGGAAAGAGGGGTGTGTGCAGTTAAAAGTTGGTCCTCCTTTTTAAAAGAAAGGAGAAAATACTTGGGACAAATGCATCTTTGCAGGTTTTAGCTCATAGGTTGGACTCAATTATCTCAAAGGTGTTTTCCAACCTAGTTTATTCTGTGATTTCATACTGAATAGAAGAGACAGATGTAGGAAATACTGTGGGTGCAGTATGTTTGTGGAGTGGAGAGTATTGTGAGGATCTGGAGATACAATAGATGTGAGTGAGAAGGAATTGTAGATGATTTAGTCCTCTGTGGAAGACAGGGAGGGAGGGAGGGAAATGGTAGATGGAAAGACATGAGGTGAAAGAAAAATTTCAAGATGAAAAAACCCCATAAAGCAGGCCAATAGGAGGAGGAGCAGCAGTAGTAAATTATATTCTGTAGAAAGTATGACAAGGTAATGGGAGAAAAATATAGGAAAATCTTCAGCAAAGAGGAGGCAAAAGAAACAGTGGAAAGAGAGAACTGGGAAATAGTGAATAGTCCATATTAGTGGGCGCTGTTAGACCACTAATGCTATAGCAGACTGAAATGAAATCAAGTGAAACTGGATGAAAAATTCAAAGGAGACCTAAAGGACTAAGTTGAAGGGGGACTGCATTTCAAAAGTTTGCTCGGAATCACAATATGAACTCCTGATTTGAGTATTTAAAGACATGCACCATCTAGTTGAACAGCCATTTTAACAAAGAGGTATTTTTATAACACAATAGCTTTTTTTTTAAAGTGGGTGATTCAGATTTCATAGTGACAGAGGAAAAGACAGTCTATCTTCAAAGATGTTCTGATAGGTTGCAAGGCTATGAGCAGCTTTTGTAGTTCCCTAAGAAATTTGAAGGGTTGTGTGAGGTAATTCTAACTGTATTAATGCTTGCAATGTAAAATGCTTGTTCTGTGAAAAGGCTGTGTTTGCATGTCACTGCTGCCAGCATCAGAACTGTGGAAAGACTAAATTCTCATACCAGCCCAAAGGACCACAGCACATATATCAAAGAGTAACAGATTCAGGTGCAAAAAGAAATCTGTTAAAATGTTACTGTGGCTGACTGCATGTTTTAGTAGATTTTCATGTTGTCCATGTGGGAAGCTCTGTGCATGCTCTTAATTGATATGATGTTTTACTTTCTTAGGATCCTTACTTCAGCTACACCAGTCTTTCTTCTAGCACGTTGAATGAAGAACTGTGTAACTATGCTTGGTATGTGCTTATGCATGGTAATGTTTAACATCTCTGTCGCCTTCTTTTCTGAAACTATATGTTTGTTAACGTTGTAACTGAAACGCTGGAATCGATTCTCAAAAGGGGAAGCAGATGAACATCTAAACTCCTAGAAAAGCAGAAATTTATGATGGATTTCTGCTGATGTCACCATTGAACTGGCTGCAGGGTTTCAGTTCCAAGCAAGTAAAGAAACTTTCATGCTCATAAATCCACCATGGTGTATAGCAGACTTTGGCTGAGTATTCTGCCTCTGTTGAATGAAAGTCAAGTACCAGATGAGAATGGAAATTAAATTTCCTCTCATGAGAAGAGCAAAAAGACCATAGTTCATCTCTAAATAAAGAATACAGAGAACATGAAGCAGAAGTACTTTAAGTCTAAGCACTCTTCTATTTTCACATATTTTTCTTACTCTCCCTTAGACTTTGAAGTTAAGTCTGTTTTTTAAAGTTAATTTAATTTAAAGTCAGATTAATTCTGACTGTGGTCAAACTCCTTAATTTAGTCCTATTCCATCAGGATTATTCAGGCTGGTAGAGACCAGTCCCTCAATTCAATGAGGAATGTTGGAAAAAACAACACTTGATAAATTTTTTATTTTATACGTAAATGCTCTCTAAAAATGACCTGTCATTTTCGCCTAATTCCCAACACTCACAAATTTCTTTTCTCTTTTTCTGTTAAACTGAGAGGCAACATTTGTTTGATATTAGTTACGCTGCAGTTCAAGACCCTAAGTCACCTTCAAGTTAGTGTTTTCTAAATATCTAATACAAGGAGGAAGGGGGATCCATTCACTAGTTTTTTTATTGCCAGGACCTTCCCATACTTAAAAACTCAATGTCTGTAATGGAAATGTGAGTCTTATTCAGAAGCCATTGGCACAGCCTATTGGAAACCAGAAACTGTAGGAATTCCAAGAGGTTTCATTCTCTCCTGCAAACAGAGAGGGAAACTTCTGTGCAGAAAACTGGATAGCAGCAGTTTGTGGGAGCATCAGTGGGCAGCTTCCAGTCAAAACATCCAGCTGCCTGTCCAGATCGTAAAGTAATTCAAAATGATTAATCTCATCCTTATGTTCGAGCCATCTCCCAGATGTAGACAGTTGTTGTGAATTGTCACTTGTTCTTGTGTGAGAAATCCCTGTCAATGTGGCATTTTCCCAGAAGTGAGACACAGGGGAAAGTCTGGCTGCCACTGCAGGTTTCTGGAGTCATTTGCTGGGAGAGTGGTGGTTGGCCATGAATTCCTGGCTGTCCCTTCAGGCACTCCTGGTCCAGGCACCATGACCTAAAGCTGCCCCAATTACCATGGACGCATGGAGAACCACTGAGTAGGAAACAAGGAGCAGAATGCACAAAGGGCACAGCTTTAGGAGGCTGTTACAATACCCACAAATTAGGAAGTGGGCAAATTCTAGCCCAAGTCTGTGGCATGAGATTTCCAAATATCATGTAAGAATGGAAGTTGTATTTTGCTTTTCAGAAATCCAGACACAGACCTGAATGTTCTAAGAGCTTCTAAGCTAGCTTTTGTCATGACCTCTGGCATATGTTGTGATTTTTGAATAGCAAAATGTGTGCCTGTTATTTGTCAACTACATGATGCCTGGTAGTTGTGACATTTAAATGTTAAAAGAGCATCACCACTGTGTGCACTACAAGCTCCTGGACGCTGTTTGAATTTTCCCTGGATAGTCTGGGGAGACTATGTAGTTACCATTTCAGAAGTGCTTTGAAAAAAAATAACTTTTTTGAAAACAGGATGGTCTTTGGTGGTTAAAACCTTTACAGATTTTTATATTGGGCAGTTATATATCTGAACACTGTCCCAAGCCCATTTGGATACTACACCCTTATAATAGGAGATTTGATTAACATTTTCTGAAATCTGAAGTCATCATGCAGAATCTACTTTCAGTGAAATGACATTCCTGTCATCTAGTTTCCAGCACTTTTTTCTTCAGTTTCTGTTCATTTGTGGTTTGTTTTTATTCAAAATACCCCAAAGTACATTAAGGCTTTGTAGTTTACTTTTTCAAGTTGGTCACAGCATAATAGTAGAGGACTGTGCTAGATTTTTTAGTGTCCTTTTTAAATTTGTTACACCCTATTTTTCTTAAAGCCCTGGAGGAAATTTTGGATGTGCGAAATGGTTTGGGATATTTTTTCCTCTTCTGGAAGGATTAGCTGGCTTTTACATATTATAACTCCAAGCAAGTACTTGTATTAGTTTTTCCATCTTATATGTATGCCAGTGAACAGTTTTTTCCCACACTTTAAATCATCTGAGATCTGCATTACATTAAAATAAGCAGTAACTCACCATATCAACATAAAACCCTGTATTAGGTACAGCTATCAACAGAAAAAATTGCTTCCTACATGGGGACACTCAGCAGAATCCATCATTAGATGTCTGTCAGGTAGTAAAATGGGTATGCTTCTAAAACAGCAAGTGGATCTAACCTAATATGTATCCCACTGCTAGGCCTAATACTGGATAAATTACAGCTTCAAATACATCCTCCAGAAACAGAATGCTTATCTATATGTATAACAAAATAGTAACCATTTGTATTAGTAGAATATACCATGAATGTGAAAGTAATTTTGTCACGGAAGATTTACATTTGTTCTGTTGTGAAGTGCTGTGATCATGCATCACTGCCTGTTGCATTACAGGATGTATTAGTGGTGATACAGACACTAGAAGATGTTAGAAATTTAATTAGAAATTTGGTTGCTTATCAGCAATATTGGTAATACATTTTCTCCAGATCAGGAGGCACAGTTGCAGAGGGCATGTCTGTTCAAGTATTGTCATCTAGAGACATTTGCATTAGCTAAAAATTTTCCTCTTTGAGGTCCCATTGCAACAGTAGGGCTGTCAAAGAGGGTCTTTGATGTGCCTAGTGAGCCTCTACATGGGGAACTTTCCCACAGGCTCTTCAAGCCTAAGCCAATGCAGCAGGTAAATCTTAGCCTTAGAAAGCATCCTTTAGTAAAGACACATGGTTAATGCTATGATAACAGCAGTGCATGTAAAATGCCAACATGTAGGTATGGCAAAGAGTTAAGCTCCTCTTTTAGCTCCTCAGACTCAGTCCTGCAGAGTCTGTCTCGCCTGGCTCAGTTCTGTGCCTTTTGCTCTTGCTTTGGGTGTGTGACAATTGTAATTTAGATGAATAAAGGGGAGTTTGAAGTAGAATGATCACTCATGCACTTCTTATTAGGACCCAAAACTATGCTCAATGAGATTAGGTTCTGTTAAAGCCTGAAGTGACCACCAGTTTATCTAACCATCCTAACTGTAAGTTTCTTGGGAATATTTGGTCCTTTGTGATGGTTGTAGACTGAAATAAAACATAAAGCTCTTCTGGCTTACAAGGCTCGCCAGGCTCGCCAATATGTGAGTTAAAGGCAAACTTCTTCCTGTACACTCTTTCTCTCACTCTAGTGTCTGTCCTTTGCAGCAGAAACCAGCTAATCATGATTGTATTGTAGGAGTTTTGCTCTGCAGTAGTAATAACTGAAAGTGAGGCTCTTAATGGGTTTGAAAATTACGGATGACTGGATGCTTAGTCAACAATCAGTTGGAAAGTTAATTGAAGAGAAGGGGAACATACTGGGAATTCAGAACAAGAGCATATGAAAGGAAGTGAAGAAAATGAGTGCTACAAATGTGTTGTGCTTAATTTTTCCACTCTAATTGGCAGGCTGTCATTCAGATCTCCTGCACAATAGATAGGTTCATTTCTTTCTGATTATTAATGGGGGCAAGATAATCCTATTATAGGCAGAGTCAGAAACCAATAGGATATGTCTAATGTGGATTACAGTGGATCTTTCTGTCACTGTAATACTTTTCTGTAAAGTGCAAAGAATTTTTTGATATTCCGTGCATTATTACAAGAACGTGACGCCAGCACACTAATTAATGCCGTGGCTTGAAAAGCTTCTCATCATGTCTAGAAAAATAAGCCCAGAGAGAAAGATTAATTCAGATTTCAGTTCATACAAAGAGAACAAAAAAGGGTAAATAAACACATTGCCGACCCCTTTATACTTTTAGTTTTACCACTGAGTAATTTTCTCTTTTTTTTCTGCAGGCATGATGACATCAACTGGAAAATCCAGAAATCTGACACTCAAAAGAGTACTGAAGAGCCAGAGCTGCAGGAATTCTTCCTCTAAATCATGTCTCACTTAGTTTGAAATATTTGAAATATAGCCTTTTGAAACACTAATATGAGACATATCCCTCACCAGCAAAACAGCAGCTGTTAGGATGCCTTAATTTGTATCAGTTAGACCATATACAAATCTTTTTTTATGATATATGTGTATATGTAACTTGTTTGTAAGCTGTGCTGTGTAAAGGCATGGGTGAGCATAAGTAACAATTTGAAAATTGTTATGGCACTTGCAACCTCCAAAATGTTTGTTAGGCCACAGAACACATTTTGTACTTTGTGTCTTGCATGGATATATTGTCATATGTCTTTATTTCCCTTTGTCAACAGTATATACTGTCAACGTTTCATCCAGGACTCTGCCTGCGCAGCTCCTCAGTGAGATCAAGGCAAAAGCATTGATTTTCTCTTTTTAGTATGGTTTGTCTGTTGTTATTTCTATTTTTTGTAAAAAGGAAATAAAGATGGTGTTAATAGGACACACTGAGTGCAGATACTTCCTATAATTTGTTTCTCTTTTGAGTTTTAAGTTTTTTATTTTCTTTTTGATAATTAGACAACATCCAGTTTCTGGATTTCGGTCAAACAGTTGTGTCAAGAGTTGCTTTAATGTTTAGTAGTGCTTTGTCAGCTTTAAAACATGTAGAAATAAAAAGTGTAAATGCAGTTTTAAGTTACCAGTTACTGCTACTTGGCAAACACCAGCAGTGTGCTCAGCTTTGTTAAGTTACTGCATAATCTGCCGAAACTCTAAAACCACATTCTCTCAAAGCTGTCATGATCCTTTTATTGAATGTTCTTTTAACTTTCAAGACAAAAGGAATTAATTTGCTTTGTTTCTGGTAAACTATGAGTGCATTCTTCAAATGTGTCCCACAGCACAACATCCAAAAGGAGACTACTAGGCAATCTTTACTTGTCACATTTATTTATAGCAAATATGTGTGTATATATTTGCTTTATTTTGATTATGTTGATTTATTTCCATTTGAAGACTGCTGCAGTTCGCTGAGAAAGATCAAAATTCATGAGGATTTATTTTGCTGACTGTTCTAATAGAACACAGGGAAGTGAAAGAAAATTTGCCAAGGAAATTTTTTATTTGAGGCAAAGACAGTCATAGAACCATGAAGTGGTTTGGGCTGGACAGGACCAATAGACCATTGAGTTCCAACCTCCCACTAGTGGGCAGTAACATAAAAATTATGATATTCTGATCATTAAATTCCTACAAATACAGAACTAGTAACTTAATTAATACTTAATTAAGTACAGTGGCATTTCTTTCTGTGCAGATTCTCTTGTCTGTTTTTTTTGTGTTTATCTTGACTGTTGGGCTTCATTTATGTTCAGTGAGGCAAGAGAAACTTGATTCATCCTACGTACTAGATACATCTTATTTACCAGGACAACCAGCTAGTCCCTTCCTACTTACTGCGGGGGAGCTGAGACAGTACAGCTGTTGGAATCGTTACTGACTATTTTGGATGCCCTGAACTGGGTGTGATAAATGTCTTTGTGCCAGTCTTCAGAGTGATGTCACATTTGGCCACACAGGTTGCATGGACCAAGATGGCTGAATGACACAGGGAGCCTGTTTGTAGACCTTGGGCAGGCACAGAGTACTACTGGATAATACAACTGAGACATCAGAAAAACAAACAAAACAAAAACAAACCAACAAACCAACCAACACGCAGATACACACAAAAACCCCATCCCAAAGCCCAAACAGTATTAAAAAATAAAAGTCTGCACTTGCAGAAATGAATTTCAGAAATTCTTTCCCCAGTTCTTATCTGCCACTTGGCAGCACTCTGATTTTTTAGCTAAAGTGATAAACCTAGCACTCTAGCTGACCTGTTTAAAGAAACAACCAAACCTCCAAAAATATCTGTGTGCCAGAAACAGCAAATACCTCTA
The DNA here is from genome assembly GCA_013400215.1 of Cisticola juncidis. Taxonomy (NCBI): domain Eukaryota; kingdom Metazoa; phylum Chordata; class Aves; order Passeriformes; family Cisticolidae; genus Cisticola; species Cisticola juncidis. The sequence goes on along the minus strand of VXBR01012225.1, from coordinate 553,053 downwards.
GCTGGGCCTCCTGTCATCTATGTGCATGTGAAAAATCTGAAAGCAAAATGAGAAGAGACACATGTGCTGCAATTGCCAGAGTGGTGGAAGAGAGCTAAAAAGGAGAGATTCTGTGTCTGGTAGAAGGGCTTAAAATAAACTGGCCATTTGCATTTTTGAGAATGTGAAGAGAGTTGCCCGTGTTTATGTGGATGGCAGAAGTAGCAATCCTGCTGAGTGATCTTGACTGACTGGAGATGTGTAAAGTCTGCCACAGTCTGTAGTACCTAGCTGAAGCAGGGGATAAACTGAATTTCAGTGAAAGGATTTGAAGCGGACCAAGATGTAAATACTGTCAAACCCTGGAAATAAGAAACTGCCTACTCTAGAGACTGGGGATTTAAAAGTTATCTGCTCTCTGCAATGTACTAATTTCCAAAGTATATTCTTATACAGCATGTGGAGAAGCAAATTATGCAAGTATCCTAGGGCAATGCATATAACTACATGAGAGAATATGGTGCCAGGAGAAGTTTGGAGTCTGTGATTAAAGATATCCATGGCTCCTGAGCACATTGCAACAGAACAATATTGTGGGGCAAGGTAGTGCAGAAGAGAGGCCAGGTTGATGTAAGCATGAAAAGTAGTGTCTGGAAGGGTTAAGGTGAACTCGTGTTGTATAAACTGCTGATTTTATTGGTCCTAATTTGTAGTTTTTCCTAGCCAGGGCCCCAAAGCCTGCACATGGTACACTGTGATGTCATGCCTGTTAGAGAAATGCCGATTCTGTGATCTTCAGCTGGCTGATGCCTGTGTGCTTTGCATTATTTCTATCCTTAGTAGCTAATAAATCCAGGTGCTGTTACTCCTTCTGTTTAGTTTCTAATTCTCCAAGCATATCCCTTCTGGCATGAGTCTAAGTCAGTCTTCTGTCAGCAAAGCATAAGCATTTCCCAGAGGCAGAAGAGATGGTCAGGGAATTTCCACCAAACCTCTTCACAAAATATTACTTATCCAAAGCTTTTGGCAGGAACATAAACCCCTTATGATAACAGCTCTTGCATAAAAGATTCTCCATCCACTCAGAAATTTTTGATCAAAGAAGTCAATGATTTGCTAATGAACCAATGTGTGTCCTAGTACAACTGTACCTATGGACACCATGGAGGCAAAGAATAATTTTTTCATGATCTGTCACCCAGAAGATGTCAGAATAAGCCTCTTAGTGTTTATCCTGCAGTTCTGTATCAAATGTGATAAACAGGATGGCAGAGAGCAGTAATAAATTTCCAATTTCAGGTAATCTCTGACTCCTTTTTTGAAAAATGAAAATTATTTGCTAAGGGCCTTGTGATTTTTTCATGGTTAACTGATTTATTTGGTTCTGGTATTTGAAACATATAGCATATGGATACACATGCAGCATCAAAACTGCAAGAAATGGTTCTTAATTTCATCAGCAGAATGGTGGGCTGTGCTTTGTCCTCCATTAGTAGAGTAGCATTTTCATGATATTCTATTTATTTGCCTTTCAGCATCCAAGTTAGATGTTAAATACATTGGTTTAGTAAGGTATTAATAAATAAAATAACTATAGTCAGCATAATTGTATGAAGTGGATGGAAGAGACTAGGTAGACAGTTGAGATTTAATATTCATTTCACTGTAACTGTCATTCGGAAACCTTTTTGTAGCACCAAGCTGGCATAAGATCAGTAGCATAACAAAATGTGACTGACAGTAAAAAAATAAAAAAACACTCCAGCATCACTTACTTATAACAAAATGTTAACTGTCTCAGAAATATGCTCTGTCGGAGCTGATTTGTTGCATGTGTCATCACCTACCATCAAAAGAAACGTCAGAATATGATCTTGCAACACAGTCAAAACTAAAGTGAAAATGTCAGCACATCATACGCCAGGTATGAATTAGTGGATTAGTGAATGGATCTCAAGATGAGACAAGGTAGACCAAGACTCACCTCCTCATACGCTTGAAATATTTTTTATCTTTTTAAACACCTACCCGATGAAAAATCAACAGAAAGATTTATTTAAAATGTAGTTCCTGCATTTGTAGCATGAAACTGCAAGGTTTAATTGTCTGTCAGAAAATGTTTTTTTTCAGTGACAGTAGGAATAATTTCTGGAAATATATTTCATTTCCTATTGTAAATTCCGAGATGTCATTCCAACTGTACATCAGCTATGCCCAAGTATGGGCTGTTACTTAGTTTGCTTTTGTATATTTTTAACTCTGCATTTTGAGGTTAGAAGTGAGCAAACAGTTGTGCAGGAGAAGTGCAGCACTTGCCCTGCAACCAAAATGTCTTTCAGACACAGAACTATGGTGAGCACTGTATGCCCAAGTGTAAAAGCCCAGGCGGGATTACCTGCAGTTCATCTGCCTCTGTACAGTATCACTGCCCTGTCACCTTCTCACAAAAAACAGATGTACTATTCACTTTTACTTGTACCCATACAACTTCACTATTACTTGTACCCATCTTTTCTTTATTATAGTAGCCACTCAATACGTAACTTTGATCCAAGTATCAGAGACTTTGGACAGGAGAAATCAGATTGGTTCTTAATATGCCACACAAGCTCTTCCAAGTAAAGAAGGGTGCTACGTACGCAGCAACGACCACCCATCCTCTTTGTGCATATTTAGTAATGCATCACCACTTTCCCAGTTACTCCAGATTTTGTACTGTGGATGGCTTTTGTCTAACATATATGGTCAGCTGTAAATAATAGCTCTAGCCATCTGTTTCCTGGAGAACAGCTGCAGAGTCACTTCCTTTCCCACTCTTAACAGTTAGGTGTTTTGCCAGTGTGCTTGCTGGCAAGCACTGTACAGGAAGAAGGAAAATAATTATTCAGGGTATATTTGGGAAACTGATAAGAAATCCTGATGCTGTTAGAACACAGAGCTAGCTTTTATCTTTGTTTTCAGAAGGCAATACTTCTCCAAGAAAAGAAAATCATGTGGGTGTGGAAGTGAGGGGGAAAGGCCCAAAAGGAGTTTGTCCTCTTTCCTGTTCAGGCGTGAACATAACCTTACATTTAGATAGGGTGTGGAAAAACCAGCTTAGGGACAAATTCGGGCCCTTTGCAGTTCAAAAAGCTGTGGCCCGGCCATGTACTTATGTGTTTGCATATGCATGCAAATATTAAGACAAATGTCTTCCAGTACACAGCTAAAAAGGAGAATGGAAAAAGTAACCTTCGTCACTGGTCTGCATATTGTCTACTGGGAGCAGAACAAGAAGCAGTAAATATAGAATTGTAGCAAAGGCTATGGAGGTCATGTGTTAGCAAAACTTTCCACAAGTAATGATAGCACTGGAAACAATAGCCAGGGAGAAGATAGGAGAGAGTTGTAATTAGAGGATTTGAAGAACAGGTGGGAGAAGCAACTGTCAGAAATGACATGCCAGCAACAACCATCAGAAATGCCATGAGGCAGGCAGCTGGACTTGGATGGCCTCCTGAGATCCCTGTCAGGCGGTTCTCCTTTAATGGGTCTGTGATTCTGCTCTAACAGAATCTATACTTTAAAGGGAAAACTGTGAGGTCTTCACACCTCATGACTTTTATAACACTGTCAAAACAACCAGCAATTCTGTGAGTGGTCCATGACATGGCATTTATTTTCTGAGAGCACTGGTCAGATAAGATTCACCTGCAGGTTTGCTAGGGAATCAACTAAGAGACTTAACTCTAAGCTTTTTTGAAAATGTCTACCCAAATGTGACATCTTCTGAAATTTTCTTCTGGTATTTTAAGATAAAATCCTTTTGTTCAGTGCAATGCCCAGTTTTCACTGGGCACCAGAATATATAAGCAAAGGTTTATTTACAGGATTCTCAGGTTTCGCTGTACATGCAGTAGTGGCACAGAGTAAATGGAGCCCGGGTGTCCAAGAAGGCCAATGGGATCCTGGGCTGCATTCGGAGGAGCACTGCCAGCTCTTCTGTTGCCATCCAGTGACATCCAGTGTCAGCACTGAGGATAATTTTTGCCAGTTTTTAATAGAAAAGCGATATGTCTTCACAAAAGGGAGGCAATCCTGCCACTCTAGTCAGCACTGGTGAGACCTCACCTGGAGTGCTGTGTCCAGTTCTGGGATCAGCACAAGAGAGACATGAAGACCCTGGAGTGGCTCCAGTGGAGGGCTACGGAAGGGAACTGAAGCCCCTCTCATAGGAGGAAAGGCAGAGGGAGTTGTTTAGCCAGGAGAAGATACAACTGAGAGAAGTTCTTATCAGTGTCTGTGGGTATTTGAAGGGAGGATGTCTAAAGGATGGACCAGGCTCTTCTCAGTGGTGCCAAGCAATAGGACAAGGGACACTGGGCAGGAACGGGAGCACAGGAAGTTCCACCTGAGCAATGTGGAAAGCTCTACTGTGAGGATGATTGAGCACTGGAGCAGGCTGCTCGGAGAGGTTGTGGATTCTCCTCTGTGGAGATATTCAAAGCATGGCTGAACACAATCCTGAATAATGTGCTCATGGGATCCCTACTTGACCAGGGAGCTTGGACTAGCTGACCTTTAGTGATGTCTTCCAGACCTAAATATTCTCCGATTCTGTGGTGGTTTATAGAGGGTTGAACAGTCCAGCTTTTATTAAAGGGAAGAATCTTGAGCAGCAGCTAAAGGTACATGTTTTGGTGGAGGGAAGTTGCCACTGCCCAAGTGAGTTAGGAGAGCAAGTGTGAAATGAGATAATGGAGATCCTGGGACTGATCTTGTCCCATACTTGGCACTCTTGGGTCCTTTCCTTGTTGTTCAAACACGGATTCTGTCATTCTCTTCCTGGACGTATGTATAAAAAACACATCACCTGGACATTAAAAAAAAAAAAGTCCTTCTAGCAGCACAGGAAAATGCTTTGCCATTCCAGTGACAGAGTCAGTTCTTTGGCATTAACAGGGCACAGCCCTTGGTGAAGGGCTCTTTAAAGCCAGAACTGCTGCTGATAGTGGCATGTTCTGGGAGAAGAGAACAGAAGCATTGTTTCATAAGGTACTCAGGCTCTCACTGAGCAATGGTCACTATGACTTGCACTGCCCTAACACCTGCAAAGTGGCAGGAGTGCTGCTGCCCTACAAACTGTCTCCTTTACTAGCAATGGGAGCAAGGCCTGTGCAGAAAAAAGCTGCACCATAAAAATACATGTGTAAAACAGGCTGTTGGTAGTTTTGCCTGATTTTCAGAGGAAAGTGTTTGTAATTTGCCACACGGTGTATTTGTTGCAGGACATACTAGCTACCTTAGGTACCCCATTCTGCAGTGCACTCACATGCTGCAGTGCTCACTGTTTCCTGTTGGTGTCAGGGGATGATTCACTGATGTTGCTCAAGAACTCACTTGGCAATACACAATACAATGCTGATTAGATCTGTGTTATTCCAGGTCCTTTATTTACAAAGCAAAAAAGTACATCAATCAAACAATTCTTTTATTTCCTGAAGCATGACATCTGACAGTTCACCTAGAGGAGACAATAAACTTCCTCTTACCATGAAGATTTAAATCCCAAAAACAGATCTGAAACAGCTCTATTTGTGTGAACTACTTTCTGAGACACTTAATAGTGAGAAAATCCTTTGTGTACCCTTTACAGATGATGCTACACATCACAATGGTCTTTGGATTTCCGGAAATCTTAACAGAAGAAATATCCTCAAAATTTATAGCCTGTAATTTCTGGCTCCACTGGGAATGCATTTGCAAGAAATAATTTTACATGCATTGCTTTTCAAATAGTACAAATAGCATGGTGGGCAAAGTGCTGACTAGTCTCACCTACAAGTCTCTTGGATGTCTCAGCATCTTAAATGTGTTTGCCTGATATGTTCCTGGGCATACTCTCCTAAGTGGCTTTTCTGAAGCTGTTTTCCCTCTACAGTATGGGATAGAAAATAGTCAAACATATTCATGAGCAGCTCTGATTCTGTTGCCATCCAGTGACATCCAGTGTCAGCACTGAGGATAATTTTTGCCAGTTTTTAATAGAAAAGCGATATGTCTTCACAAACCTTATAGTACTGAAGGTAAGTGCTTTAAAGTGTACTTCAAAGCATTAAAAGAAATTAAGAACAAAGATTACTACAAAGAAATCCCATAGTAGATATTCACATTGAAAGCCTTGCTGTCTTCATACGAACAAGTTAAGCATATGCTGAAACAGACCACAGTAAAAGAAACAGGAAGAAAATCTTTTTTATGTTCTCTAGCAATCAAAAGCCCCAGACATTTTCCTTGCTTTTTATTTTACTTTTAAACAAACATTGAATAGGTACACATTTCATTAGGCAGTGCTAAACAGACAAAATATTCATCTGGACATCAAATGCATATGTATGTTTTGATTTAATTTAAGGTTGTGTTTATGAAAATCCTCTACTGGAAAAGGAGTGAACTTCCTCTTTCAGAATTTCTGGTTTTGTTGGATAAAGAAATTTGTCACATGACAAATAGTAGGCATCTATAGGGAGCTATTTCAATGCCTATTTCATCCTTTTTCCTGAAAGACAGGAGAGACTTGCACTTCCACATGAAATTTTTAGACCAGAATCTTTGTTTAACGTGTCTGTAATCTGTTCTGAACAGCCTTTAAAACTAGACTGGACCATATCCAGCAGAGACTAAGGGAAAGAGAGTTTGGTGTTGATTAAAACCAAAGCAGCTAAGCCACGTGGAGATTTCCATAGCTGTCTCTTAGATAAGTGCTAGGCAGTTGTGGCCCCCTCATGCTTCTCCTGTAACTGCACCTTTTGAAACAGTTGGAAGCCACCTTCTTCAGGACTAGTAAGTTAGGTAGGGGAAGACAATGAATTTGTTCTGCAAGTAAAGAGAGTACAGAATTTCAGAAACAGGAGAAATCCATTTCTACTGAGATTGTTTTTTTGTTCCTACCCTTGTCCTCTATGCACATGGATGTGGATAGGTACACACTCTTTTTTATGTATGTTTATATGTAAATGTATAGATATACATCAGAAGAATTTAAATTTTCATAGAGATAAAACACAAAATACAACTTGGCAGCTACTGTTAAACTAACAGATTTTCTTTGGCATTTTATGTTCATCTAGATTTATGGAGCAGAACATATGTCAGTCAAACACTGCCTATTCAGGCAGTGAATAATAACAGTAACTTCAAACCACTGGAAGAATGTTGTGCAAGGCATTAGGGAGCTATTTAAGAAATACTTCATGTGAAAGTCTCTTTAGGAGCCACAGTGCTCTTAATGATATATTTAGAACTTGACTCAACATGGCTTGGAAAGATTTTACATACAAAGTTTTTAAAAGACAAGTTCAAACCATTTGTACTGAAATTCTATTTGAAACTCAGTAACTGCAAAGTCATATGTCAGTAGTATGATAATCCAATTGATAACTATCCTCAGAGTATTATTTTCTGTATTCCAGGTGCTTTTTGTGTGCAACACGGAGTCCAGCATGCTCCAGGTTTTAAAGCATAGTCTCTAGCATTTTCTCTAGCTTCAGGCACTAAAGAATTACAGGAACATTTTTCAGCAAGCTGTTGACAAAATGCAGGGACGAAGAAGCTGTTACAATACAAGGTATGTGGGTAAGAGTGCAGATACTGTTTGCATGCAATTGTTTGGATTTTGAGTGGCAAATAAGCAGTGTCCTGTGTGTAGATCACAAGTGCCAGAAACACTTCATGGGGAGTCCGGCTGCCCTGTGGCCTTGCTGATCACCAGAGGGAGACAGAGCGTGTAACATTTCAAGATAGTGCTGAAAGTGGCAAGCAATGCTCAAGGTAAAGGTAGCAAGTTTCATAAACAGTGACAAATATGAAAAACAATGAGACTTCACTGCTCTGCTCTGCTTTCTTTTGAGTGCACAGGAGACAGATGACAGGAGACAGATGCGTGACTTCATACCAGCACAGGACTAAATATTTCTGAAATAGGCAGATTTACTAGTAATCATTTTGTTTTATTATAAGTCAATGAAAGACATATGTAAACACATTTTTTTCTGAAATCAGCACAGAAGCATGTGCATATATGCTTTTTGGGGTGCTGCCTTGTTGAGAGAGAATGAAAGGGGTGTTTGCGACCCCATCTTCAGACCTGAGGGAACCTGTTGTTGTTAAAAAGGTCATGTCTACAATGACATTTAATTATCTCAAAACTTCTTAATATGATGTAAATTTTGTTGGTGAAAATACTGAGAAGTACATTCTCTTTTATAGCCACAATTCTTGTAATTAACCTTTGTTACAACAAGGCTGAAAAGATAGCAGAGGTGATCTCTGCCTGACACCTGCAGAGTAGTGAGATCATCCTGTGGATGATGAACTCAAGCTTTTACTGTTTCATCAGCCAAAATAATGATTTAGAAGTCTACAGTGTCTGTAGCAATGACTGTTGGAAAAATCTAGCAGCCAAAAATCATGGTACTGCTCCAGGCAATAGACCAGCAGGTCTCAGAGGCCTCATAATTACCTGGATGAAATGGCTTCTCACAGGTCCCATAGCTAATCAACATCCTCTGCTCTGAAGAACTTGCATTTGCTAACTGTCTATGTGGCCAAATTACTTCATTCTGCTTTCTATCTTACTTTATTGATAGGAAAGGGAAAACTGGCAACTAATGATTTGCAAGTAGTTGGGCTGTCAGACAGTTTTTCCCTGAAAGCCCATTCAGTGTCATTTCCCTGACATGTGTTGGAGCAAAACCATTCTATAATGGTCAGGATAATGTGGACTCCCCAGCATTCTGTATTCCAGAACACACAAAGAAAATCTATCATTTCTTCTGTGTACCACCCATGATTGCAGGAGGAATGGATTGCTTACACAGCACTCAAGTTACCAGGTACGAAGAGCTTTTATCTGTTCAAACACAGGGGTATGAAAAGTTATTTAAAGTATAGGGGAGAAGAAGGAAAGACACTGAAGCTTCCAAAGCACAACAATGCAAAAAAATTTTTTTAAATTAGATAGCTCTTTTTTTTCTGTTCGAAATAGCACCTTCATTTATGGCTGTGGCCTTGGCTCATTTTGGCTATTGCAACTGTTTTAAATGTAGTGTGGAAAAAGTGTCCTACCTGCCAGTTTTATAAACCATTTCTTTTGTAGCACTGAAATAATGCCATTTCTTGATCAGCCAGGCCAACAGTATTACCTTGTTGTTATTGCTTGGGTTTGGCTTTACTGAAAGTTTTTCACGTTTAAAAATAAGCTGAAATAGATAAACAGACACATAGTGTTCTCTTGTTCTACTTTCTCTCAGATATTTCAACTTTGTGCAGGTTCTCACTAGTTACATAATGAATTCTGTGTAGTGGCCAGAGAAAAGAAGCCATATATATTTCTACAGATAGGACATGCTCTCACATGAGTATTATGTAATTATATAATGTGAGTACTACTAGAACTGGAATTTACTCTGCTAGTGCATGGTTTGCTCTGGGAAATCTCTCTGTTACTGCAAACAGAAACCTAAAACAGGGGAAACACTTCTTCAATAAACCAAAAGCCTAGAATTACATCTATTTTGAGCACCCATTTTAAGATCGCTCTAGAAAACATATGACTATTTTTTTTATTTCATCATGTCTTTTCCTCCTTTATTTAGTCATTTACACAGTATCCATCATGATAAAATTTAACCATCTGTACTATGTCACATGTGCCAAATATTCCTTCTAATGAAGTTCCTTGGGAATATTGTCATTAATTTCCAGCTATACGGGGAGTTTTTCCCAGTGTTTAAGTAATGTCTTTCATCTCCAGAGATCTTCAGAGTTTCTCACATGCTGTGGACCTGCCCCCAGTCATACCTAATTCTTCAAAGAATTAGCCTTCAGTGATGTGGTTCAGGTTTTAGTTCAGCACATGAAGTGTTGGGTGTGTATATATAGTGTTTTTATATCAAAAGCAAACAGGTTTTGTGTGAGTGCTTGGGTCTGTACAAGCACAAAGGCAGGTTGTGTGTTTTAAAGAGCCACTATTTAATTTACTGGCAGAGCGTAACACGGGAGAGTCTGACGGGAGGCAACGGAAATATTAACTATTTTGGCTCAAGAGTCAGGAAGATAGCTGAGATCCAAAGAAGAAATTTGATGCTTTTTCACCATCTGCAAAAGGATTTTTCTCAGCTGGTTGGTACAGGCAGCTACAGACCATGAGTGAGCTCATGCCTGTGTCTGTCTCATAGAGCTTCCTGCTGCAGTTGCTGGAAAGCCCATTTTCTCTCTCTGCAGTTTCAGGCAACTTTGTTAAGGAAGGACCATGACAGCATGAAAGTGGAACATATAAGAGTTTCCTGCAAGAGGCCAACTTCCAAAAACTGGTTTTATTCTTTTTATTTGGTCCTTTGACATAGAAAATAAATTACAATTCAATTGTAATATGAAACTACTAATAACTTTTCTTCAGTACCCGTGATTCTTGTTGGAATCTAAACCTCACTAGACACTAGACGCTAATAGCTGCTCAAATTGTATTTTACTTTTGTCTGTGTTTTTTCTCTATTCTTCTTCTGGAGAAAAGGAAGGGTTAAGTCCACATCCTCACAGAGGAGTAATAGTTCTGCCCAAAAGACAAGTCACAACCAAACTATTTAATTGTAAACGTCTCACTGAAGAATTGGTACACGAATGAGACATGACTTCATCCTTTAACCTACATGCTTCACTGGTCTAGGGAACCCTGGTGGGTTTGGCCCATTTTAGTCATAGTTGTCATGGGAGATCCTTAATGACTTAGTAAAGTAGCTTAAAAAAATCTCCATACAGAATCCAGCATATGGTATATTTATTGGCAAATGTTAATCCCCCTAGGAACAAGTTCTGCAGTAACAAATGATGAATTATGTGGCTTCATAAGCACTCATGTCATCAAATGCACCACTGACCTTTTTACATTTTCTGGGGGATTTTCTGCAGTGTGCAGTTTCTCTGGTTTGGAAGTGAAGCAGTTTAACACAGTGTCCTGAAGGAAACAGGTAATCAATAATTTCAGTTTTGGTTACTGTAAAAAGTAAATGAGGCGCCTGTGTATTTGTTGGGCAAGTAAGCAATACAGAGTTTAACAAAGCTTAAGCAGGGCCTCAGAGAGAACTTCAACACTCACAGTACAAGGACACAAAGTAAACTTCCTTTACAGGAGAAAAGAAGTCAAGNAAAAAAAAAAAGAGAAAGATAATTTCAAGTGTGATTTCTGAGGGCAAGAAGATAAACTGGGAAAATACTTCACTCCACTGAACATGTCTGTGATGAATTTTAACACAAGATGGCCACAAGGTAGCCTGTAGTTGGCAACCAGCAACCAATAGGACAGACTCCCATCGCAGTCAGTCTGAGAGATTATCTGAATGTGTTGCCTGGATCCTGTGATTATAATTTTGGTCCTGGGCTTGTTTGGAGGTGGAAACTCTAGGAACTGTACTGAGAACAGAGAAGGGCTGCCTGAAATTACCAGACTGAGAAAAGGAGTGAAGATCAGGATGCAGTCATGTCTGGTCATTCCCATAACTTGAGACTAATCTGTCCACAAGAACAGTGTCTGAACCACTATTTCAGCAAAATAATATTGTTCCTGAAACCAGAGCACTTTTTCCAGCAGAATGGTTTTCCAAAACTTATATTTCAGTTCTTTCTGATAGAAAGAAGCAGCTATCACCATGAGTGTGTAACACACACAAGGCTCTGTGTCTACAGCATGTAGTCAGTGCTGCACACAGGTACCCACTGGCTGCAGTACAGACAGAGCTTTGAGAACAAATGCTTTCTTTTTCTTATTGGCCATAGAACACACTAAATTCAAAACTAAACTCTTTGTTGAGCTAACTGATGAATTTGAGTTCTTCCCTTCTTGACTTAATCATTACTACACTCTGCTTTACCCAGCAAGAGCTGGCAAGGTAAGTCAGGTAAGGCAGCCCCCATGGGAGAAATTGAACCTATATATGGCAAGGTGCATCAGCTGCCAAGTGACACAAAGGAATCCATAGCTGCAGTGATAATGTAGTTGGCCTTGGTCCTGGCTTCTCCCTGTTGCTCTGCCCTACACCTGAGATGAACTAACAGTACTGTGTTGCAATTCATGCAGCCAGCTGTGTATAGACAGTTAGCTGTTGGAGACACCATTTATCCCTGTGGCTAAATCTGTAGAAGGCATGTAAGTAAACCTATAGTTAAGCTGTCTTGAGTGTAAGTCACTTGTGTCATAGGTAGCAGCACAGTTCTGAGGAATGACTAATATTAGTCCACCGTGTGTTGCACTACGTGCCAGTAAAATTAGTGCTAGGAATTGTTCAGTGAGCAGACAAAGGGAAAGAGTGAGATGCTGGCTGGACCCCACCACTGTTTCTTTCTTTTAATGTAAATCCCGTGGGGCTTTTCTCCATGGCTTGTCTGGGCTGTACCATGCTTCACTGTAGAAGCTGAACAGATTGCAAGTGGAGCTGAGCTAGAAGTGCCACCTTCTCAATTTTTGTGGAGACTGAGCATAACTACAGAAAGCTGTCCAGAAAGCTGTGCACTTCTGCAGCTCCTCTGCTATCCTATGCCTCAAGTGTACTTTTCCCTTCCTTTCCTTGATGGTGGAGTCATATCACATCTCCTCCTCTTTCTAGCCATCCCTGGGACAGAAGGAGTACATCCAAGGCCTCAGGACACCCATACTGATCCACAGGGAATTTTTACCAGCAATCTGTCAGCCACCTCTCTTATCCCTGTTGCTTACCCTCAGGCCCCAAGGTAAGTAGAGGCTTTGCCAGCACCACAGAAACAATCCTTGAGGTACCACTAACCTGAGAAGTATGAGGCAAACAAAGCAGACCAGCACAGTCACAGTGCAGAGCACAGTACTTTCAGCAGCTTGAATCGCTTGGGGCTGGAGTTGCCAAGAGAATGTCTGGGCCATGAGAACATTTATACATGCTGGGCCTGGGCTGCCTTCTCCATCCCATCATGACTTCCAGCCCTAATTGATTGGAACTGCCAAGCCTGGCTGCCAAGCAGAATATTTTTACAGTCCTGGTTCTATTTGTGCACTGACAAATACAAAACTTGGTGTCAGAAAAGAAACTGTGAAGCAAAACTGCAGAAAAAGAAAGGAATTGGAAGAGAGGACTATGAAATGATGAACAAGGCACTGAGGGGTGGTGTCAAATGTTAGTACTGTGCCTGGTCTGAGCGAGTGCTGAGAGCATTTCTAGAAACATACCTATATGGGTCTCTGAAACACCCTTTGGCAGCATGCTTTATTTTGAAATATGCACTCGCCTCTGCTGGAGATGAACTTGGTTTTTTGCTTTCAATCTGTTTCAGAGACAAATGACACCCAAATTTATCACCTTTATTAGAGCATTTTAAAGCATGGAACCAAACCTATTACAAAATGAAAACCTAAAAGGGTCTCAGTAGAAGCAGAAGGTTTTTATTGTCTATGACAGAAAAGGAAACACGTTTTGGAGAAAAACCCTCTTCGTTCTCAGGCTGCAAGACAGTCTTTTAAGCCATGAAGGAAAAGGTAGTGTCCTGGTTTGACTTCTTCTGCTAGCCAGAAGAATTGGTGCATGCCCACTAGACATAGAGGAATCAGCCTGGATGACCACAATTTTCTTAAGGCTGTTTTTTACAGCCAGTACCTGGGAACCCAGGTATTTATTACAGTTGACTCAATCTAAAATGACTTTTCTCTTTCATTACTATCTAAAAAAGACACAAGAATAGTAGCAACTTCTCGCAGCAGCTTCTCAGCTCTGTTTCAGCTTATGCAATGGCCATAAGCCTTCACAATGTTGTCATACTTTTAGCTAGATAGAGTTGTCTCTCCAGTTACACCTGCTTTACTTTCGTGAATGTATCAGGCTTAAACAGCACACTAGGTAAAATCCAGAGAATATCCTGAGTAGCCCCTAGGAGACAGAGAGGTGAGGGTATTATGTAACGTGATGGTTTTTTTAATCTGAGTTTGGATTCTCACTGCTTTTGCTCTTTTGCTCTTTGGTATGAACTTTCAGTTGAAATGAACCTTCAATTCCTGTCAGTATCTGAGCTTCCTACAGCACCGACTGTCACTAGCTGCTGATCAAAGAGTAAAAGCCAGAAGTGGGTGCATTTCCAATATTTGGTTAGACCTTATCTGAACCCTTTGGGCTTCCTGACTATAGCCATAAGCAATGAGATGCCCATGCAGGGACTGGAAGTAGATAAACTTATCAAAGGACAGTAACAAATTGAAGAGGTTCAGTCAGAAGCTGTGTTACTCCTTGAGTAAACAGTTGCCATCACAACTGAAGGCAGACTGGCCCAGAACGGGTTTAGTGTAGTAAGATCATTGTCCCTACTCATGCATTAAGTAGGTGACCTTATCTTTTATGTGATCCTCCAGGAGTGTTTTATAAGCAGAACTGCCATAGAGTCATTTGTCACTGCAGGAAGATGACTGCTGAGTTGTGCCCTTCTGTCTGCCTCCCGTTATGAAAATTGATTGTGTATTGATTGTATGGTATATTGACTTATTGCTCACATCATAAATAAGGACTGTAAAACTGCCGACTTTTTCACAGTTCAGATAAGGGATTGCCTACGCATGAAGAGTGCCCTACCGTGTTTTCACAACCGGGCTTTTGCAGCAGCAGCAGCTACGAAGGGGGAGAAAAAAATACCCAGCCTTCTCGTATGACAGAGCATCAGACAGAGGCACGGCTAGGTAGGCTGGGGGATTGCTCAGGTAGGTGGCTTTGGGCACAGGAGGTGAAAATATCCTGTGAGGGACCTAATCACCTCTTTCGCCCCACTTAGCCGCGCTGGAAAGAGGAGATACCAAACCTTCTCTCGGACATCCCCCGGGCGGGTGAGGCGCGGCGCTCCGGCCTCTGTCCTGAAGCGGCGCCGCCGGCCGTGCGCAGGAGCGCGCTCTTCCCGGGAAGCTCGCTTCCTCCAGGAAAGCAGCAGAGGGGGCCCTCTGCCCGCGGAGAGGCGGGCGGGCTGTCCCGGGGCTGCCCCGGGGCTGTCCCGGGGCTGTCCCCGTCCCACGGGGTCTAGCAGGGACCCCGCCCGGCCGCTCCGCGCTGCCCCCGACCCTTCTCGCTCGCCGCCTGCTTTTGCCGCCTGCCAGAGAGGACCCAGCGAAGCGGAGGAAGGAAGGAAATAGAATTTTCAAGGGATGCCCCCGAGTTAAAGGGTGCGCCTGAACGTTCCTGCCGTCCGAGGTAGCGTGTTTGCCGTCTGCAAAAATAAAATTAAGCTTAGCAAGCCAGGAGACGCGTTACTGTGAGCGGCTGTCTTTTCCCTGGTCTCTCCTCAATCCTCCTGCCCTGCAACAGGCAGTCTGAGAAAACGCCTTTTGCCATCATGCCCTGTGACTTGTGCAAGCGCATCTGGTGGTTTAACCAAGTTTACTAAGGCATAGTTGTGTCTTGCATATTTTTGGAATGGGCAGGCCTCAAAGAGAAAATTAGAAATGCAGTGAGATTAAATTGCTTCCTGTGTGTCCAGGAAAACTGTCCTCAAAGAGTGTAATTTTCTCAGTCTTGTCTGATTTTCCAGGAAAGTAATTTGTTTGCAACCATCATAAATCAAAAGCTTGAAATGAGGACTCTCCAGAATATTTGTCCTTTGCTTATCAAGTGTATTGAATGGAAATGGTAAAAAAGATACAGAAAGAGCTTTCTCTAACAAGGCAGCATTTTTTAATCATACATAGAATCAAAGGAAAGGCAGTGAAGAATTGATTTATCACTCATCACTAGAATTCATTTTATCTCTGAGTCTGATTCCACAGCACACCATTAATGCCAACAGGACAGTGCACAGAAGCATTCGAGAGGAAAACACTGTAATACCCCCTCTTCAAGTATGATCATTATTACAGCCATCACTACAGAACAGTTTATTTTAGTAATTATCATTTACAGAGATTTCATGTTCTCTACAGGAATAAAAGAGGGAAGAGTTATTATATATAATTCAAACTTGTTCCATTTGTATAAGCAAGTACTATTAACCTTACCATAAAATAAAACCAGTTCCTGATGCAACAGCCCCACTATTCAGAGACAAGAGAGACACAGAGAGGGAAGGAAGAATAAATAGCAACTCCCCCCCACTATTTTTATTTACATGTGATGTTTAACATTTCCCTAGGTTTCTACCTTGTGCAATCATCTCACTTTTGGGAGCTCCCTTCAGGTGCAATATGTTATATTTGCTTCCTCCAATGAGCCAAAAGTTTCGTGATCACCTGGAAAAGAATTTGTTTGGAAATTGTAAGCTGCTTCCTTTTTACCTTTTTTAAAATCGTCAGGGTAATATATAGACTGCAAGAAAAAAAAAAAAGACCAGGTTATATATAATTCTATTCCAATAACAATTCTGATGCATCAAGAAGCTAATATTGGTTTTGAGAGTCTTGAAATAGTCATTGGATTATTTAAAACCTATATGTAGTGTGCATTTGTGGAGAATCTGTGTGTGTGTGTGTGTGTGTGTGTGTGTGTGTGAATAACTTTGTCATCTTTCTCCTTTGGGAGAGAAGCTCCCAAAAAATTAGAAAGCTTGGGTTTCTTTGCCAAAACACAATGAAGACAGAGCGAATGATGCTGATTTTACACTAATGATTCAAATGGACACCTCAAACTCTCAGAATTGTTGTTCTGTCAGCACAACCTGGTTTGGATAAACAGGGAGAAGCCAGACAGAAGATGACCGTGGCAGGGGGTGAAAAATGAGGAAAAATACAACTTAAGAAGTTGAGGTCAAAATTACCTGTCTTCTCCAGAGCAGTGCAGCTAATCCATTTCTGGGAAAGAATGAGAAGATACCACCAAGCTGAACTTGCTTATGACCAGCTGGGGTATCAGTCTGCTGCATAGCACAGAAAAGCGTGGATACACCAATGTGCCCCTACAACATAAACTCCACAGAGACTGGGATCTAAAACTGGCTTTGTGGCTCCTTGCAGCACAGGAACATTTGCAGGTCCCTTGTTTTTGCCTGGTTTACTGCCTACTGTGAACTCCTTCTGTAAGAGTGTTTGTCCACCTTCCTCTCCTTAGGCAGAGAGTGTCTGAGCAGTCATGACAGAAGTGGAGTCAGGAGAAGACAGAACAGGGAGGAGAGAATGGACTACTTTTGGAAGAGCCATGCAAGCAGCCTGTGAACATGGAGTGTGAAAGGCTCTCTCTCTCTGGTTGGAAAGACAACAGGTGAAAGTAAGGAAAAGCCATAAACCTAGACCATTTACTTGCACCTACAAGTCTCTGCAATCTTCGGGTCAGCCATTTTTCAGCCTGAAGCCATAGAGCCATTTGATGTGCCCACACATCAGTGGGTAGCCAAAAAGCACAAGCAGGCTGGGACTAGGCTGGCAATTATCACCCAGTAATGCTGAACACTGAACAAGTTTCTAGTGATCTTCATGCTCAAACTTTCACTGAAACAAGTCAGTGTTTCTAATGTTTCTCTAAACTGGGTAAAGAAGCAAAGCATTGCTGCTCTGAGTTTTCTGATAAAAGTACCCTGGCAGAGAAGTTATGTGAATCTGACAGCCCTGAAACTGCACATCCACAATGTTCCTCCTCCCAGCTCCATGCTCACCCTGTACCAGGGTGTCACCTCAGGGTGTCACTCTCCCACGGGCTGAACACCAGAGATGCTATGGCTCTCTAACAGTGCATATCTACCTAGAAACAGCTAAACTTCCTTTGATGTTTTATGTGTCCTCCATATAACCATGCTTTAGAGTTTTTAGTTTTCAATGGGTCCTGGTTTCACAATAAGCTCTCTGTGAGTGGAAAAACGCTGGAATAATAAATAAGCATGAATAGGGTGCTTGAATAATGATCTGAGATCTGCTCTTTCACAGCATTCAGGGAAGCCATCCTTTTCTGGCTTGCATTATGCTGCTGAGATGCTGCTGCTAACCTGATACTATTTCTTGTCCATCTTGACTAAAAAGGTAGCATTTGATTTGGAAATACTACATTTTTTATTTTAAATGGAATAGAAAAAAATTGATTTTAAGCCCTAATTGCATACATGTCAAATAACATGTCACATTTAAAGGCTGTTGTGGGAGCCAACTGGTGTAATTGTATATGGACAGTGTTATCTAATTTACCCTGCTTTGTATGATTTACTGGTATGTTTTGCTGTGGGTTGCATTATTTAGTTGTTTGATAATCTCTTTTCTTTCTTTTGTGATTTATGACATGGAATTTCTGCTTGTTTTATACCAGTGTGTTATTTTGTCAATCAAAATCTCTTTGTGCAACAGCAATATACAAAAAAGATAGTGGAGAGCAGCCCATATAGTGTATCTAATGTTTACTTTAAACAGATTATTTATGGCAAAATATATCAGAAGAACCAATTTGCAAAGCAATGGTTGGTTATATGTAAAGAACAAATGCTGCAATCAGCAGTCTATGGGTTTGCTTGTGTATGTTTTGTGAACTTGTACAGTTGTCTAATTGATTAATGGGTACAAAATGAAAACTCTTTTTTCCCTTTTGAGCCTTTGTACTTTTCCTTTCCTTTCCCTGATGGTGGAGTCATATCACATCTCCTCCTCTTTCTAGCCATCCCTGGGACAGAAGGAGTACATCCAGGGCCTCCCTGCAGGAGGCTGGGGAGGCCCAGAGAGTTTTTGTGGTTTGGTGGCTGTGTGTCCCTGAGGCACAGACAATGAACAAGAGGAGGATGGAATGCATCCTAAAGGTTTGAGGCTGTGTGCTCAAGATGCAAGAAAAAGGCAAGATGTAGAATACATTAACTGTGGTCCTTAATGTCTCCTAGTGGGATGAGAGAGCCCGTGCTCCCTTTGATTGCTTTCTGCACAATTATCAAACTCTGCGGTTCATAATACATAATTTTACACGCTCTTTATCGATCACTTCTCACTAAATGAGTTTTTTATTTCTGAAAAAGAAATGCAAGAATTTACTGAAATGAAATAAAATTAACTTCAGACTTGTGAAACACATGGATTACTGTGAACTGTCCACAAAATATGGCAGTGGTGTGACAGTAATACTGATACTATCATACAGAGCAATCAAATACAAAGAGCAATCTGTAAGTTAATGCTTATAAGAAATTTTCAATTATGAGATTTTTTCCATTTTATTAGAAAAGTTTTCCATTTTATCAGAACCAATTCTACTAAGATAGGCACTCATTCAGAAAATCAGCTTGAGTACTGAGAAGTTGAATGATGATGCACAGTACATACAAGCAGCCTTCTTAGATAGCTGCAGAGGGCACAAAGTGTTAAATTAGTGCTGCTCAGGTTTGTACCTGTATGAATTCATGACACTGTTCCCAGCAAAAGCAAAAACCTAGTTGGCTTCTGAAGACTCAAATTCACCCATGAAATTAATTTATCAGCTTAAGCATTAGTTAGATCTTTGATCATGACTTCAATTATTTACATATGATTTAGACGTCAGCACGGTGTAATCAGGACCTTAGATGGTTACAAAGAAAACAAAAATAAATTGTATTTTGTGAGAGGGGGCAAACATGTCTGAAGTAACTTAGGAAGGTGAAGCCTTTTTGCTGATTTCCAAAAGAATGTAAAAGAGTGCAAGGTTGCATGAATTTTACTTATATCTTTAATATGTCTTGCATATTTGTAGCAGGGGAAAAGTGAATCTGTTTTCAGAAGGAAAACTTGCCAAAAAAAAAAAAAAAAAAAAAAAAAAAAAAAAAAAAAAGGAGCATGAGAAAGTGCAGTTCCCACCCCAGCTGCGAATTGGTATTTCCGGGTTAAGTGACCAAGGTTTTATGGCACTTCTCAGAATTACAGGTTTACATGCTTTCTTTCTCTGTCTTTATCTCTGCATTCACAGGCTCAATGGATGCTGGTATTTAACAAAAAGATGACTATTTATTCACTTGAAACAAGAAAACTTGACAGGTCCAGATGACTTTAAAATTTACAATGTAAACAAAAGCAAGACAGAAAATAAATAAATACTTCACATCAAAGCTGCTGTAGAGAGTATAGTTATTTTTATAAAATATCTAGAAAGGGCATTTTTTAGGGAAATGGGAAGATAAGAAGGATGCAGGTTTAGATGAAGGAAATAAAAATGTACTCTATTTTGTTATCTTTCCAACAAAAGGCAAAAATTCAAAAAGTCAGTTGTGGAGGCAGTGTTCAGAGTGTATGTAAATCAAAGGCTTTCCTTTAATCCTTTACTAATCCCTTACTTATCTTGCCCACTGTATGTGTATTGTTAAAAAAGATACAAACAGAGCAAAGACACACAGACAGGCTAAAGGAGTTAAATTCCAGTATTTGAAATACAAAAATGCATAATGCCCACCATTGAAAAAGTCTTTGAACTGACCCAGGCACAGTTTTTGAGATTAATAAAACATTCTCACAGTAGTTAGCAGCCTATGTTTTTTGGAATTATTGAATCATTTTTTCTTTCCTTAGTTGTGATAAATACAAAAGATTTGTAAAAATAATGTAATGATCACCCTTGGATTATACCAATGTACCAGATTCTCATTATAATTTAGGGATAAGTAACAGAAATGTAATTCAAATGTTTTATTTTTATGTATATTTTATGAGAGAAATTCAGCTAGTATAGTTATCTTTTGCAAGAAAAATACTTCTAATAGAAGAATAGAAGTTGGTCCCGAAGTAGTATTCCAGTCCTTTTTTGAAATTTAGTTGAAGATAAAGGTTGTTGAAAATCACATAAATTATTGGCAGTGACACTACTTATTTCTGAAGAACAGATAATTCTTGGATTTTCCAGAGATCTACAATATTTTCTTAAAGCATACAATGCAACTGGAGTTTTCAATCTGCTTTGTTTCCAACAGTTCAAAAGAGATATGACTACAAAAACAAAGCACAACTTTGTTTAGCTTAACTTTGTATTTTGTTTTATTTTATAAATTACCTTGATTCAATCACCTTGATTTTAAAATTGAAGATGAAAACCTTTCGAGATATGACTTTTATAATCAAATGTTGTTGATTTCACATCCTTTAGTGCATATTTTAATGGCTAAATGTGAAGGATTATCAAGTCATCAAGTACAGACTCATAGTGTCTGTGCCTGTATAATTTAATCCTCAATATTTTTCTGAAAACTCTACGCCACTGTTCATTGTGTGTATGATGGTGCTGCTGGAGCAGGTATGAAACTATGTTACAAACAAAAAAACCTAAAAAAATACCACACCAAAAAACCAAAAACCCCAACCAAAGAACCACAACCCTTTAGAGACTGGATAAATAGTAAGAAGCATGTTTAATACAACTAATTTATAGATGAATGTGGTGCCAAGCTAGAATACATTAACAAGGTAAGGCTGCAGGGCCTCTAGGTAAGATAATATATTGCTTTCATTAAAAAGCAATCTGCATGGACCATATCCACTAACACTGGAAACTCTGCAGCTGTCACCTTTATCAGGGGAACAAGAGCAAGCCACTACATTTTAATCACTGGAGTTTGTCAGGAACGAAAAACAGCCAGCTTCCCACAAATCAACAGACATGTATCCTGATAAGGAGAGTGAATTGGAAAAGGACAGCTACACCCCACACTACACCACCTATTCTGGAGTGATCAAAGCACTGTAATTGTAGCAGATAAATCTACTGAATTAGGCTCTGGGATGAAACACCCGACTTTTCACAAAAAAACCACGGATTTACTTGACTCATCTATGACATATTTAATTTTTTAGTTTGAGTATTCCCAGTACTTGCCACAAAGGCAACAAGAAAGAAAAATAGGATGCCTGTATCCAAAATCTAGTGGCATTTTTTCCAAAATCACTTTCCTGGTCATTACACAGTAATTAATATCAGAAGTGCTGCTCCTGGGGTATCCTTTTGCATAGCTCTGATAACAAAAGTAAACATAGTTATTTATTAATACTCATAGCCTTTTAATTTGTCATATCTGATATACATGAGAGCAGATACTGATTTTCTACAGTAGATAATTATTCTTCAAAGTGAAAGAGACAATGCTTGGGACAAGAAGAACTTGAAAATTCTTGTAGAAGACATTACGAGAGCCAAATTTTAACCTCAAGTGCATTCATAGTTATATGACAGTTTTATTTTAGTCACTGAGAATAGATGTGACCCTTGTGATAGATAGTACAGCAAGGTTTACTGTAATGAAAGAAGTATTACATAAAGACTTTCATGGAAAATGTTTTTGTCCAAAGGAAATAAGAAAATCTGCTTGTTTGTGGAGGGAAGTATGTAAATTTTTAAGGTGGGGTGGCTTATAGATAAGATTTTATAAATATATATGAACAAAAACAGTAAAAGGAAACTACCATTTTTAGGAAGAGTTATTTTGATTTTCAAGAGTTTGGGAGCCCTGATTAAGATCAGTTTAATGTTACAGAAGGGTCTTTTAAAAAGGGGTCTTTTTATTCTACTACTGTGCATACAACTCTTGGAGGGAACGAGATATATTCATTTTGTAGGATTTGCTATTCTGAACTCCCCACCATGTACTAAATTTGGTAGAATTGCCCTTTTCTTAGAGCTGGTATGATCCGTCCTGGCAGTCCAGATGATAGGGCTTAGCTAAAGTGTGTATTACCATTTGTACTTGAAGTTTGAGATATTAATCAGCACTGAGAGGGAAATAAAATAAATACTGTCTCAGTAGTAAGGTACCGGTATCAGCACTAATCTTGAGAGGTACAATGCACCAAACATCATCAGTGTTATCAGTTATTATCTGCTCATGCTGCGTATCTTCTTAAAGTATTTCAAAAGTTTCCAGCATTCAGAAAATACTCCAAATAAATCTGTGTTATTGGAACCCCCGAGGCAATTTCGTGAGTGAGATCCATGCTCTTGTTGCATATTTACCTGCAGTTAAAAATCACCAAATGTTAAAACTACAGATCTCAGAAATTAAACTGAGTTCATAACTAGAAACATTACTGTGAGGTTGTCCTAAAAGCTAAGTTTCAGAGGGATCATCCTGTGGCATATTCTCCACAGAAAGTGAGGGCACGCATCCCATCTGCAGGAATTTAGGGGGCATGTGGAGGAAGCAGCAGCTACAGACTGGTCACAACAGAGACTCTGGGAAGTGCCTGAGGGGTTAAGGGATACGCATCCAAGCCTCCATCAGGAGCCTTGGCCGTGGGCAGTCTGATCCCCACAGGCTCTCTGACAGTGTAAGGGTCTGTGGCTGGGGTTTGCAGCTCCCCGTGCCCCAGCAGGACGTGGCCACCCCGCTGCAATAAACCAGATTTCGGAGAGGCCTGTCGGCCGTATCTCAGTGCTGCTTGTAGGCCTGGCTGGCTATCCCTGAGAACAGCCAGGCGAGATTACAGCACTCAATGCCCAGCAGGTAGCTAAGAAAACCAGCCCCTGCCACTTTCTCTCTGTTTTTGTTCATGCTGAAAGCTGTGGTATCCAGGCATCACCCCCTGCACTCATGGGGAGGGCTACACCCATGAGCACTTTTCCTGCATGCTCAGCTGCCCTGTGGAATCGATTCACAAACACATGGTTTTCCGTGTTTTCACTGAGAGATTTAAATAACTAATTAATTGCTGTATCACAGTGGTTATGTACTGTTATGTACTGTTACAGAGATGAGGATATGAGAAACTGTCATGATGGGTGTGCAAAGCTCACCAGACAGCAAAGGTGCACCTACCTCTGTTTTCAGGCACTTTAATTCTATAATTGATCGCAAACTATAAGAGAATGGTGTTGAGGAACACTTCTGGAAAATAATTGAGAACTGTGTTTGCATTTTCTAAATTCTCCACATGTTCATGTATGAGAGAGAAACAAAGAAATCCAAGCTGGATTTTTTTGTATGCTTGAAACCTGTTGGCTAGCTGAAAACCAAAAAACCAAGCACAAAATCAGTTTATTCTCATGTTTCACCTCTCAAAATCAATTATTTTTATCTCTTCTGCATCTCAACAGCTCTTCTAGATGTAAAATAATATCCAGAATGGCAAGAGAATCAAGGGTTTCTTTTTGGCTATCATTTGCTTCTGGAATAAAAATTTGGGTCATCCATCATCTGGAGAGCTACTGAAATAAAATCACCAATATTCTGTCAACTTTATGAAGGAAGTCCCATTGTCTTTCTGTTTTCTTGTACTTTACAGGAGAAGATCTGAGTATTTCATGTTGATTGCTTGATTGGCTGCACTGGGACTCTTTAAAAATACTAAAAAATCAACAGTCTGGTACAAATCAAACACAGGCTTCTATCCATCACGAGCCTGGGGTATTATCTGAGGTTTTTACCCAGAAACATGTCATTAAAAGTTGCAGAAATTAATTGGTGCCATTGGCTGTAATGGCTTTCCTGACACAGTTTCTCAAATGTACAGAAAAATTATGGATAAAGCAAATTCCTCATGGGATTTTTATGGATGTCTGCTTTGTTCGGTTATTGTTTATTGCAAATGTTATTACTGTGATCTATTGCCCCATCATGCTTTGTCTATACTGCTTATACCATTTGGCAGCCCACAACACAACTGAGGGCTTCTGTCACTGACCAAGATAGCACTTATTTTTAAATTCTATGTTTTATATATTCCTGTAGTGATCTCTAGGCTTTAATTTTGTGTGTTTAAAATTTCATATTTAAACAGATCTTGTTCTGATTGAATAAATGTTGCCAATGATCTGCCTAGAACTGTGAATCTTGTCTTGGTGTGAGCATCTGCTGCCGTTAGTTGGTAGCTGTGTAAAGCTACAGGAGTTACTAATTTATTTCAATCATTCTGATTTGCATATCTACGAAGCAGGTCTGCTAGATGACAGCTTTCACTCCCTTTCTTTTTAAATTTAGTACTTATAAGACCACCTTTTTGATTACAAGTTATTTTACCCTGTGACCTAGCCTTCCAGAAAGGTAAATATTTTAGGAGCAGAAAATTAAGAAATGCAGCCCATGCCTTACAGCACTGCAAAAATAATAGTAAATTAATTTCCCTGAATTAGATTTGAGATTCACAAAATATTTCATACTTAATACCACCAGATCTTATTAATACCTTCACTGAAGTAAGATTATACAATTACATACATTTTCAGTTATGCAACTATATTGCATTTTCCATTCTCGGACTTGAATGGTCTGCTTATAGGCATTTGGGGCTGTAAGTCTCTCTTAAAAATCAAACAAATAAACAAACAAACCAACAAACTGATGCTTATTAAACTTTAAAGTACATTTTTTCTTCATTAAACCCTCTCAGAATATTTTATGTATAACTTACTGTATCTTTAGGTTAGGTTCAGTGTTTTCTATAAAATGCTAATAGATTGTATGTGATACACTCTGTCAATACAACCAAAACCCAACAAACATGGGCAAAAAAGAGAACCTATTGCTATATTACAATCTCAGGGGTGTTTCCTTTTTCCTCCTAGACTCTAGGCCCGTTATACGAGTGTGGGAAGTGGTGTAAAAGGATCAGTCATTAACCAACTGCACAGCCTTCAGTCTGTAAAACAATGATGTTTAGCCTGTCATCTTTCAGTTTTAATCTCTTTCTGCTGTGCACATTAGTAGCCTATCTTTTGCCCATACATTTTGGTTCTGCCCGGTGACTCAATGCCATTCCATTCTCTAGTTCTGGTAATGTCAGTGTCCAGCTTCCAAACATACATTTTATCTCTTTGTCACTGTCAGTTTGGTTTTGATTGGATAGTTTCAGAGCTGTGCTTTCAGAGTATTTGAATTGATTATTCTGTGCTAAAGTTGTAAATCCTTGCAGAGCCCCACCAAGAGCCCAGTGGAAACAGAAACAATGGGCTGTGTGGTCTCGTGGGTTTAGTAACAGAAACACAGATTTTCTTTCATAAGGGTTTTTTGCTGTGTGCCTTCATTTGCCGTTGATAGCCTTATTCTACAAGATCAAGGTTCATGCAGTGATATTTAGCAAAGAGCAGGGTTTTAGTCACCTATTTTACTTGTCATTATAATGGCATCCTCATTGTCATAGCTAATCATCCCTTTAGCAAAAATAGGAACATTTTTATTTGGACTTTTCCTATCATTCTCAGGAAAATAATGTCTGAATTTTAATAGCTCTACAGATTATGGTCTTTTTTACAAAGGTTATTCCTGCAGGGCAACATTTTTAGGCTGGAGATGTTGACAAGTCCTATTCTGTGATTCTCAGATCAAGGGGAAAGACTTACTCTACCCTTCTTTTGTGATTTCCGAGACTACTACCTTACCTTTCTTTTTTCCTTCATGTTTATTGTTTCATCCTCATCTCTCCCTATGGGTCATACATCCCATATCATTTAATGACCCTCACTGCAGAACCCCTAAGAACAGCTGTATTTGGAGTCACACCATGTCTTCAGAAGTTCACATCACAAGGGTATAAGCTGGTGCTCTTAGTGACACTGTTCCCATCTGAAATTATTTCTTGTAGGACCACGAACACAACCATCCTTTCAGTTAGGCACATCTTTTAACTGTAAAGCAGCTAGGATACATGTATTTTTGTAGTGCCTGGAAGCTAAAGCAGCGCTTAAGTCAAGAGATTTTGCCTGCTTGTCTGATAACCTTCCAACTCCTTGTGATGTTTCAGATGCTCATTATGAGTATGATGCTGAAGACATTCAGTGAAGGTGTCACACAGCATGTCAAGTGATATGACATTTACAATAAAAGCTGTAAGTAGGTAACATGTATTTTTATTTTAAGTCAACTAAATTAACTATTCATCACAAATTTTAGACTACTTATAATTGTGCCAAATTGTGGTCTGTTCTTAAACATCTCACAAAAAGGCTACATTTTTTAGATTGTTTTCAACACTCAGTTCAATTCTCTGTAATTCCCACCTAGAAATCTAAAATGATGTCTGAGGTCTCATAATCATTGTGTGTCTTTGTACCAAAACCAGAAACAAGTTGCATGTCAGGTGCTTTACTCATATTTAATTTCATTGTAAGAAGAATGCTTGTACAGCATTCTGTTTCTTCTTTCTCATTCAGATAAACTTGTAGAAAGGTACTCATAAGCAATGTATCAGAAAGTTCCTGAGTCTCCATGAGAACTGCCTGTACCTAGCACATTCCTCTGGCTGCCAGCTCCCAAGATGAGACCCTGAGAAGATGTGAGGAGTAATCCAGAGAGGGTGGAGTATTGTCTACTGCAGTGATTTCTACCATTCCATGTTACCTTGCCTGTGTCAGGTAGAGGACGCAGGATGCCCTTATTCAGCTGTCATTTCCCCAGAAACTGATAAAAGGATATACAACCCAGATACAAGGACACCAGCTTACTGAAGCTCAGCCATTTCCTTTGCTTCCCACCAGCTTCCAGTAGTAGTAACCAACAATTCTCAGCCCAGTCTTTCCTAATTATGCCCTGTGCACTGCTCTTCTGACAGTCCTCCTTACAAAGAACGCTACAAAAATCATCTTGTCAACGTGCTCTGGGAGTGGAGTTAGGTTTTCTTAGAGAATACTGTTCTGATTTATTGAACCTGCTGACCACTTGGCAAAGTTAACAGAGAGAAACCTTTATTTTTATCTGGTCATCCACATAGTCAGGCTACAAGCTTCTGCCCAAAGGCCCTGCAACGCACATGGAAAAGGTCTGTGGTGGTTCCACACACAGTGATACTGAAGCCATGGGAGAGGACCTGCTCCTACCTTCTCACTGATGTAGTTGAGCTGTTCCCAGAATATAGTCAGGTTCTCTTAATGCCCTAGAACAAGAGGCTCCAGACCTGACCATTTTTCAGAAATGAGCATGGGTTTGATTCTTAGTTTGTGTAAACTGGCACAGCTGCTACTTGCTTTTGTAGGGAATGCAATGGCAATTTAAAACATCTGAGAGTCTGGCTTAGCAAGGAAAGCAATGAAAAAAGAGACATAGACCATTAAAATATGTTAATAATAGAGTTTTACATATATATTCTGCAGGCTTGTCTTTAATCTTTGATATTTACATCATTTGCTGTCTCTGAGAGAACATTAAGTGTTCTTGATATATTTTCAGAGGTCAGGCACAAAGTCATGCTCCTTTAGAGGCCTTGTGGCTGTTTGTGCTTTTTTGATGTTTGTACCATCCTGCAGACCTGATAAGTAGATGAATGACTGTGATAAATGTGCATAATGAGAAAGTGATAAGAATTGCAGCATTTGACATGAGTTATGTCTCTGTTGTCCAGAAATGGAGATGCTCTACTTTTATCTTTGCTTTCTAATTTCTTAATTAGGAAAAAAGCATATTTTCCCTCCAATGTATATATATTTGGCAAGCATGCTGTGTAATAGCAAGATGTCAGCCAATGACCCTATTATAGATACTGTTGTACTCTTTTTGCTTAAAAAATTCTCTCTTCCTTGTAGAGCAGGAGAAACAGGATCAAGGTTTATGCAGCGGTATATATACCAAAAATTTCTAGACATGAAAAAAAAGTATTAGCGCCTAATCCAGCAAGTATTTGAAAATACAGTCTCATTTCCTCACACACATAAGGTCTGATTTTAGTTGCTGGGATTAGTATTATAAGTAATGACCCACAGATGTATTTTGAAAAACCTAGCTATTGAGATCAGATTCTAATCTGAGTTGCCCAGAAAGTCTGGATCCTGGAATCCTTATAAGGGCAAAATTCCCTTTAATGAGATTTATCCAACTGATAGGCCTCTTTAGAAAAACAACCAAAATATAACCATTAAAATAGTCTTCTAAAATTGAGCCACTGCATGTTGTTGCAGAATTAGATGTGCAGATTTTTAAGCAAGTGCAATCCTCTGCATTCAAGAACCTTAACTTTGCAGAAATGCGTGGAGTAGGCTGATTTAATTTATTCCTAGGATGCTTTCAAGCCAGTGATTATGCGTTGTCTTACGTCTCTACTCCGCAAAGACTCACACATTTGCATGTGTTTTTATGCCAAGCACTTCCACATTTGTGGAAGCAGAGCTTAATGGCTTGAACCTACTTCTCTCAAAGTGAGTGGCAAAACTGTTCTCCTGAGTGAGAGGAAGATAAGATTAACAGCAATAAAGCTATACTAAGCTAAGAAATTCTGTGTGCTGTGAGCTGCAAAACTGTATTGATTTCAAAACTATAGAAAGGGAAATTAAAATTAATCTCTTCTGATTATATACTGCACAGTTGTTGTAATATAGTATTTCATTCTGTCATTTAATTATTTGCATTACTTTTCCGTAATAATATGAAATTACTTGTGCTTAAAAGCAATCATGAATATTTGAAATCAACTATCTGATGTAACTGCAAAAGCATATAGTGCATAGCTTTCTGTTTTGCTTGCATCAAAAGCCAAAGTTTATAAAATATCTGCAGTACTACATGTAACAAAGAGGAGATAAACGTTTTGTGGAGGGTATTTATTTAGATTTCTTGGTTTTCTTTCAAGCCAAGATTTGTTTACTAGAGGCATTACAATTTAGTGAGACAAATTAGGCTAAACTTTTTATCTCTGGTGGTTTGCACATGCACTGATTAAACTAGTATTTCTTCTAAAGATTGCCTTGGAAGATAAATGAACAAGAGGAGCAATTAGAGTAAGGAAAAACTAAAGATTGGCTGACATGATTTAAGTTTACCTCTAAGGCAGTTTGTCATTTTGTCTCTATAATCTCTATCAGAATTGACTAAAACCGTAAACATAAATCATTAGACTAATTTATTTCACCACACTGTGGTCTGGGAGAAGAAGATTTCATTTTTTTCAACAGACTTTTGGGGATTCAAACATTTTCAGAACTTTTTAAATGTAGTATAAAAATGAGCCAGACTAAAGCATCATTGATTAGTATTTCAGCTTCTTAAAATCCGACTTTTTTGGTGTTGAGGCAAGAAATGTTCCTGTTACTATCGGTAAAATATTTATTAAGAATTCAGAATACATGGGCATGGATCTGATTTTTTAAGTGACTTGATAAAGCTTAATTCTTGACAAAATGTAGTGCATACATTTGTTAATATTTCATTTAATACTTCACCCTAGATGGGTTAATAAGCCTTCTCTCCCAAGATGTGTCAGATTGAAGTCTGTAGGACCATGGGGTACCTTTGTAGGAGGAAAACCATGTCTGAGAACATCCTGCATAAAGCTTCCATGAGCAGCAACAAGACCTATTACAGGCTCTCCAAAAATAGAGTCCTGTATATCTTCATTAGGAACTGTGCTAACAACAGTGTCTGCCTGCAATTTTATTCAGATGCCACAGCAAAGCAAGGATTATATTATGTTGTTCTTGTCAAGTGAAGTATTCCTTATCAGTGACTTTGAGGAACAGATATTCCAATGCCGTTGAAACATCTGTGTCCTGCTGCTTGTCTGTGAATGGTTTCACTTGGTTCAGTGGAGCTGCTCGTAGGGGCTGATGGTAGCAGGGTCACTGCCTAAATTCTTCCTCCAGAGGAAATCTCATCAGATATTTTGCCTCCCCCATGCCTGCACTCCCACAGACCCTTGATGGCACAGGCTGTGGGTTGCCCAATTTCACCACCTGCCAACTGCACCAAAACCAAAGAAAATGAAAGGTTCTTTGTGGCAGAAAATTATGAAAGGGAACATATCTCCAAGTCTGGGAGAGCAGTCTGCAGTATGGTTAAGTATATTATAAATATTCTGAAAGTATTTTTAAACCTGAGCTACTGGTGGCAAACCTACCAAACCCTAATTTAAAAAAAAACTAATCTCAGGGTGATCAGAATGCTGGGAGTCTGATTTCCTATGGATTTGTGTTTCCTGGTTATTTAGTAGTCCAAGAAGGAAAGTATCTGGCACAGTTACTAGCCCTATCAGATTATTTTTGGTCTCTGCCCTGTCTTGACACCTGTTTTCATGAAACCCTAAAGAATCTGACCCAACTTCGTACCACTCTTGCTGCATTCCCCGTAATCCCACACAATCAAGGGTTCAAATGGTGTTAAAACAGAATACACAGGTGAACAGTAACATACTTACATGATTCCATAAGACACAGAAAAAGCAAAGTGAAATCTCATTATTTCTTGAATCTGTATTTCTAGACCAGAGCTTTTACTAACTAAGTTGTCCGAACAACTCGGAGACAAAAACCTGCGGCTCTGTGCAGTCAAATTTACACAGAATGCAATAGCACATGAAGGGTTGTTTTAAAAAAATACTTGATTTCATATGTTATTTCTTGTAAGTATGCTTTGAAAGGATAGGTGAGTTTCTGGTCTTCGCACACACACACAAAAAAAACCCTCCTATGATGACTGTGATTGGCTATTAAGGCTGGAACAGTAATTTCCATAATTAACGGCAATGTGTGGGAACAAGAAACCATTCATGCCCAAAAATGTCAAAGGCTTCTACACTTCTTTAAAATAGTTTTAAAGTTGAGATAAGCCTTAATGATGTAAAGAACGAGGATTAGCTCCACTGCTGGCTTGACCCCAAGGAAAAGTATGTAATTCCAAACAGCAAATATTTCAGTGCTGTCTAGCAGGTAAACCAAGCTCAGTGAAAGCCAGAAAAATTCCTGCTTAGTAGTAAAGTCACTCAACCAAGGCAAAAGAGGCCAATAGTGCAGAGCCTTCTGTCTGAACAGTAAAGACACGTTGAGAAAACGCATCCCAGATTTGAACTCCAGAGGGCAATAGTCCACAGCACGACGGGCATGTAGGTATGTGTTCACTAAAACAAAATTTAAAAAAAAAAAAGAAAAGAAAAAGGTAATTTCCAATAGCTTCCTTGATACTACCAGCAGGATAGGAGTCTTGCCCACAGCATTGGTGGGTGCAGAAGGTACAAGCAGGGTTACCAGAAGTGCAGCTGGTAACAGTGTGGGTCTATTTGGAAAAAATGAACACTCTCCCTCTGAAAATAGTCAAATGGGAGTTCAGTGGCATGATTGAGTAAAATTGAGGATAGGATGTAAGTGAAGAGAAGATAGGTCATGAAAGGAGAGTTGTGTAATTTGGGTAAGTCCTGATGGGTGTTTACTAACAGCTTTAAGATGAGTGTGGCAAATGTATAAAGTCTTACAATTATTTATTCTGATTTTACTTTTTAATATTGCACTTTTCACACTTTAAGAAAACAGCAATTCTTTCAAGCATCATCCAGGCAGCAAAAATTCTAGCACAGGTTTGTTAATGCAACATAGTGTTTAACTCTGAACTAGGAGCAAAAATACCCTAGTACCACTAAATTCTTTAATAATGTAATTATTTTTTTGAAAGGTGCACTAGATAGGGCCTATTTTTTTCAGTAAATCACTCCAGCAACTGGCAATACTAGAAAGCACTCTCAAGTTTCTCTAGGAAGGTCACTTCTGTCGTGGCTTTTGCTGCTTCCTGGAGTCCAGAAGTCATTTTAATTCCTCACCAAGATGTTTACTGCCCGCCCTCTCACTTGTGGCACTGTGCCTTTTCTCCCACCATGCAGAGGAGGTTTCCCTGTTCTGCTCTAGCTCTAGGCAGAAATAAACTCACATGGGCACCATTATAAGTTTAATCATACATCCATCAAAAGCAAAGGTTGAATAGACAGATGGTAGATGGGGGGCAAAAACAAGAGGGAAACTGAAGCTGTCTATTTGTGTGTCATTCTTCTGTGCTTCCATAAATTATATTTTTTTATAAAGACTACGCAGTTGTCACAATGCTCACACCACTTCTCTCCCTGATATCAAGGAAGAGCTGTACCTGCCTGCCAAGCCTTTCCTGGGGAAGAAAAGCAGATCAGGAAGCAGTAGGAAATTAGTCAGACACACATCTCATATTCAGAGAGGTGAGGGATGAAAAAGTGCCTCACCACATAAAGACAGTTCTGCATATCTTTTTTTTTTAATTATTCCCAAATTGATATTGACCAAATGCTGCTGTTCCTGTAGCAATTTGTTTACATTCTAAAAATAACTCATTATTTGGCTTTATTATTTTAAGGTTTCTGTGGTTTGTCTTCCCACAGTAGTTTTCTTCCCACTCCAGTGGATACTGCACAGATGCATTTTGTTGTTGTTTAAAGAGATGGTGTGTGTATAAGGTCTATTACCTACTTTTAATGTAAATAGGACTGTCATAGCTGCTGCATGAACAATTTGAGGCTATGTCTGGGTCAGGTTGAGTATGAGTAAATTTCAGATAAATCTAGGCTCAAAGGCTTTTTTCTTTAGTTGGGTTTACTGTTGCATTCTTTTTAAAACACCCAAATTTTAGTTTTTCTTTGCTTGAACCATTAATTGCAGCAACAGCACAGTTTCTTCCTGTTAATAAGAACAAAATTAAGATGGCATTACTGACCCAGTACAAAGGAACATCAAGGGAGGGGATCATATCCAAGACAGAAGTAAACCTCAAATTTACGTTTAACTGTTTGAGCTCAATGTCCATTTTAAGTAAAGGGAGCAAATAATCTCTGTGAAAATAGTGACTAATAAATTCACAGCTCAGGCAAAGTTTGTAAAAATACTGTGACACCACCCTAAACTTCACAGGTTCATAATTGGCAATTTATATCTAGGATCTAAGCAACATACTCTCCCAAAGTTCAATACCATTCTTCCATAATTGATTTTGTGGAGGAGATGAAACTAAGCTAGCTGGACTTCTGTAAGGCATCTGATATCCTCTAACTTGAAAAACCACCACCTAAGGTAGATGGTAGCATGAGAACTGTGAAGCTGGTGATAATTGGCTGAAAATGAGGTGGCAGCAGTTTCTTTTGAACGGGGAGTGGGGGGGTGTTAAACACTTTCTTCAAGGTAATGGGTGGGCGTTCTTAGAAGTCACCATGGAGAATGATATCACTCAGCAGTCTTTGCAGTTGTCCAAGCTGTGGGGTTGAGAGTAAGCATCAGCGGAAGGGGATCTGAGTGTCCTGCAAGAACAACCAAACAACAGTGAGGACTACAGTACTGCAAACAAGAAACTTCACAACAAAAATGGCCAGATTGATAGGTACTGGTACAGACTGATAGGTACTGCGACCGGTACTAGGTACTGGTAAAAAAATCTGTTTCAAGAGAGAGAATTTGTATTTGAAAATGAGAGAGGGAGAGACATTGCAATGACCATAGATTCTCAGTCATGAATAAGAAGAAAAAAAAATGGTAGTATAGTAGACCAGAAACACTATACAGCAACACTGTAGAAGCCTTGTTGAGACGTCATGGGAGTGTATGAGGCATACGAAATTTTAAGGTCTGTTAAAGATAAATGAAGACTGAAAGTGCAGAGAAAGGTAAAATGAGTAGATTACAAAATTATCCCACTCTACTCTTGTCCCTTCAATGTGTCTTCGAGGTGAAGAGAGTTCCTATTGACTCATTCTGATATTACAAAGGGTGACCCTTTATATATGGATTTCTGGGTTTTATTACTTTTGTAATTTTTCTACTTTCACTTTCACACCCTGTCTCTCCTTCCTGAGAGTCTTTTTGGTTTTTTGAGGGCAAGGCTTTCATACCTTAATTCTAATAGTATGTTCTTTCTGAATGGAGAAATGCAGCGCCTTCTGACTCTTCCCAGACCAATTCTTCTTGTCTTGTTTACAGGCTTAAAGTCTAAAATGTTTCCTTTGTGCCATGCTAATATCAATGGTATAATGAACCTCAATGTTAAATTAAGGTTTTTACATTGTATGAGAGGACAGTTTCAGGTTGGGAGTAGGTATGTTGAAGATACCTTGGATCAAAACAGAGGCTGGCAAGTTGAGAAACTCACACAAAAAATGTATTACACCTCATCTGATGGTGTGACAATGTACCTGACAATGTGTCAGGTATTAGTTCATCACCAAGACATCATTTGCATAGGTTTCAAATCCTGTGTTGGGTAGGATTGAATAAAGAAGAAAAAGGATTGAAGCAGCAACTCACATGAGAGTTTTTGCCTGGCTGAGCAACTTGGCTTCTATATATTAAAGAACCCTAAAACACATAATTTTTCAGTTTTACTTAACTATTCAATCAAAGCTGCCCTGTGTTACCTGAATTTCCATTACTATTGATGTATATTAATGCTGACACATGTGAAAGCAAAAGTTTTGTTCCTAGCACAAGCTTTGTCTGTAGTGAAAAGCTTATTTTAGTCTTTAATCCCAGAAACCCACTACCTTTCTGGCATAAAAGTTTAGCTCCCTATAATCTCTTATCTCTTAATCTTTTATCTCCTAAATTTTTATCCTGCCTTTGCGACCTTTTGAGGCTCAGCTTAATAGCTTTTAAAGCACTGGTTGTAAGCCACTCTGAACCTTATTCCTTGAAAAGTGTATCCTGTGAAAGAGTGTCTCCTGTGATGGCCTCAGGATTCCTGCACCTCAACAGTTTCCATTGTTTCTGCACAGGGTCAATGAAAAAGCATTGCAGAAAAAGTAACATGGAGCTTTATTTTAGGGTGTGATCAAACCTCCCTATACCAAAATGAACAATGAGCTGTGTTTAAGTCCTTTTATTCATTTTTGTAGCTATGATTTATTAGATACCATACTGCACAAGTCCACACCATTCAGGTATATTTTATTCAAATATGTCTTTCAAATTGGGAGAAAAGGCATGACAGACAAAACACGTGACTGCTAGCATGAGCTCATCCAACTTTCAAAATGCGACGTGGCAGGCATCTCTTCACACTCTGGGCAAATGGCACATGGTACCAGGAGACATTAGGTTTTTAAAAGTGAAGTTAAACTGATAAATTAGACCTCATTTATTGAACAGCAGTTACAGCCAATTGCCCAGGGAGTAATTTGACACCTTTGAAGACCCTGCTAACTTAATTGGTGATAGTTTGGGGGCTGAAGGAAACATTTAAGCCCGTAGCAGCAGGACACCGTGCAGCATGAAAATGGAGAAGACAAGCATTCTCACTGACAAGGGGAGTCATATATAGATTTTTGTGTCCATTGTTTTTGCTTATTTGTGTGTGTGCTTTACTCAGTCAATCAAATATAATTGACACCACTGGGTTCTGTTGTTTTGTGGATGACAGGAGCTAATGCAAGGGAAAAAAAGCTGGGAGTAAACTTCCCCCTGAAAGGCTGTGTAAAGGTTTTTCCACCGGGCTTGTGACATTTTTTGCTCAATTGTATTAATTGATGTAGTGACAAGGCAGTTGGAAAGATGATGGATACTGATCACTACACTTTTCTTTTTTTTTTTTCTTTTAAGAATCTGGGCATTAACATAAACTCTGCTTTTGTGCACGCAGTAGGAGTGCAGCCAGTAAGAACGTAAGATGAAGATTTCAACACCTGCAGATCAAGTTTATAGGAATCAAGATTCATAGCTTAATATGACTGAATATTACTACAGAATGAAAAATGAATGTTGCTTTTGCTCAGACAAACCACCTTCCTACCTTGATTTTTTCCACTTGTGTTAGAAAATTTGATATTTACTGTCTCCTTCCATCAGTTCAAGGGATATATTTAACTGAGGTTAATCGGCATCTTCCCTAAATTTAAAATATCTCCAAACTCAGCTTGGAAACCTAACTGCCTGGCTGAAGTGGCCTGGGAAGTCAGGTTTCCACAGATAGTCACCACAACTGGGTGACCAGCTCCCAGCTCTACACAGCCAAGCGCAGTTGGTCCCTGGATTCAAGTCACCACAGTGTAAAAATCCTGACCCTGGGCATTTCTGTGAGAGACATAATCACACACACACACATGCATTTGTTATTCTGCCTCCCAGCTTTCCACAGAGGACACTATAGCTCCAGCACAAAGGAGATGCCCTCCTGTGCCTGTGACTAAGTGCAGAGTGCAGAAAAAAATGTGGTAACACAAGCACAGCTTTACCTTTGAAGACAGATGCTTGATCTGAGTTAACACAGACATCAATCAGTCAGTTTCCTGAAGGACATCATCTCCAGAATTGTCTCAGTATGTTAATCACATCATCATAAGTACAGTTTTTCTGAAAATATTTCTAAGCCTGTTTCTTGCTTCAGGACTACATTCAGAGGATCTAGATAAGAAGGAAGTTTGTAAGATTCCAGACTTCTAAAGAAGAAAGCCTGAGGCCTGAACATAAAATGTAAATGGCACCTGTAAATTGACATTAGGGGGAGCATAGGCATCATCTGTGAACACACTGGTTGAATTAATATTGAACTAGTCACTCTTCCATTTATTCATTGTCTCTGGTTATGGTTACTCGGCTTGAATGGCAAACACATTCTATGTGTTAATCTCCTAATTAGAAACTTGGTTTTGAATGTACCACCATGTACTTCTTAATTAACACCTACAGGTAAGAGGGATCACTGCTAGAGAAAGCTATTCCCTAAGATCTCACAGAGATCCAGAAATCCATGAAGAAAATTCAGGTGAATCTAAGAAAACCAAAGAATTTTTTTCACAAGTACAGTTTCCCATATATGTCCCATAAGTATTTCCTTTAGCAAATTGATGTCCAGAGATTGAGTGATCTGAATTCACTTCCTCATCTACTGGAGACATTGCTTATGGTGGTGGAGAATTGGTGCTCTGAGGGGCACCTCTTTTAGCTAGACCTTTAGCCAGGTGCAACCTCTTTTCTCTAGATTTCTCAGCTGGTTTTTCTCACACAATGTGTGTCAGAGGTACAGTAGATCACAATAAATGGTGTCTGGTCATGAGGTCATGGTTTATATGCCCTTCTCTGTCTGAAATGGAGCAACATTCGGTATCTGGACTTAGGAAAGAATCACAACACCAGATCTCCATAGGACACCAGATGGATGTGATTCCTTTGCTTGCTGAAGCTGTTTTAGGACAGGTAGATCCAGACAGCATGAAGCTTTTTTCTGGTAATGGCTTTGAGGACCTCTCTGAACTATGAACACTTTGATGTCAGGTCAGGACTTGTCTCATTGTGTGGCATCACAATATCTTTCCAAGTGGACATATAAGATTCTGGAGATACCTCTTTTTGCATTTAAAAACTCCAAAATTATTTTACCCCTATTTCCATAAATCTCCAGGAAAAATACAGCAAAGAAAATCCATTTTTTTGCCCCTGATTTCAAGCTTCACAGCTCTCTCCTTTGGATGTCTTGGTGTGCCTGATCATAATGCATGGTATGCAATATCTGAAACATTTGGGTGTCCTGCAAGGGCAGATACTTCCAAAAAAAAAAAAAGTGTAAATATTTGCAATTTAAGTGGTAGATAAAAAAATGCAGATACTAAAGCAAAGTAAACTATGTCGGTGTAGAATTACTTTCATAATTCAGTTGAAGAGTAATAAGTGCCTAAATAAATTCTTATTATTTCTTTGCTACGTATTGATACAGCTTGCTTATTTAGAAGATGGAGATTCATCAACACAAACCTGTGATCATTTCAAAGTACTAGGCTGTTATCATTTCTGGCCTCAGTCAGAAACCAGTAATAAGCTGCATAAAATTAGACTGTTTAGGCATTTGCATTGTGTATTATATTGCACAGAAAACTGACAGGAAAGAAAAAGCTGATTAGAGATCAACTGATAAGTAGGTTAGTTTGAAGAAAATCAAGCAGCTACAAAGGGAGAGCCATAAGTTTCACACTTTATTGAAGGATAGATAGAGTTATCTACCTATTAGAGTAGACTCCTGATATTGGAATGTTTGTATGTTTGTGTACCTCTGGAAGAGAAATTTCTTTTTTAGGAGGACTAAGGTCAAATAAGATCATTAGAAGGCACTTTCTTGATGCAAGCTTAGCAAAAAGAGATGAATTGTTGTTGTGGATTCTTTAGCTTTGTCTATTGTATGTGTAATATTTCTCACTGGTTTTGTTTTGTTTTGTTTTGTGACAATTACTAAACTTAGCCTGCTTTTATTAGTGGGTTAAATGAACTAGAAGACAAAATGATACGCCTTATCTCCAAGGATGTGGCGAGGCTATAAAAAGGCCCCAAGGACAACTGAAATATTTCATCTCCTCAGCACATCCTCCACTCTATCTCAGGCCTCTCTAAAAGATCTCAGGCCCCTCTTAAGAGCTGAATGGGCAATGAGAGAGTGGATATCACCAGGATCAATAGAGATGTGTTTCAGCAGTGACTGTTGATGACACTGAAGATTCTCTGCACACAATAAAATCCTAGGATATAGCTCTAAGCCTGTAGGCGTACAAAAGATGTGTCACATTTGAGAGGATGAGATTTTCCAGATCATGTAGGAACTTGTGAATGATGAGGAAGAAAAAACTCAGTAATTTGAAAGAAGGCATGAAAGTTAGTCTCCTGATTGAACAGAAACTGCGTGATGATACTTTCAGTTTTGATATCAAGTTCCTATAAACAACTTGAATTCCACTAATTTCATTAAACTTTCAGTCACATGTCTGTGCTGTTTTAGAGTAGAAAAATGTCCTCCACATTCATGTGGAGTATGACACAGGTGATTTCCCTGAGATGATATATCAGCAAATTGCTGAACCACATCTGGGACACTGTACTTCTGAAACCAGTGTAAAGCCTTGTCTTTTGAAAGGTACTCTTACTTCAAGTGGCTGATCCCACCAGGGAAATAGTATATTACTGGCCTTGTAGTTTAGCAAGGTAGCTTCTAAAATGTTTAAATGGAACCAGCCATTTCTGCTGCCAGAGAAAACATCACATGCCTGGAATTGTAGATTTCTTATGAGATGCCAATAAACTGGCAACACATGCTCTGAAGTCCCCTGCAGGTCCATCAATACAGGTCTGTCAAAGACAAGGACCAACATAGAAAGGGTAATTTGGTAATAGAAGTTTAAATAATTTCTATAATATTTACTTTTTTGTCTCTCTACATCACTTCCAGATGCTTCAGAGAGTATTGGTGCCAAGTGG
The DNA here is from genome assembly GCA_013400215.1 of Cisticola juncidis. NCBI lineage: Eukaryota > Metazoa > Chordata > Aves > Passeriformes > Cisticolidae > Cisticola > Cisticola juncidis. The sequence goes on along the minus strand of VXBR01012225.1, from coordinate 513,277 downwards.
AGCTGACCTTAAAATTAATAATTCAGAAGTTTGATCATGTATGTATTGGTTTATGTTTCTGTCATCAGTTCTGTCATTATAATAAGCAGAAACATGGCATGGAATCACCAAAAAACCTGTCAGTGAATGTTTTATTCCATTTCTATGGAAAAAAAAATCTAAACAGCTCTCACAGGAATAGAGAGGGAGTTATTTTCAGACATTTCTGAAACTGAAATAACTCCACAGTCTTACTACAGTATGAAACACATGTATAGAGTCTTCTCCCTGCAGATGTGTTTGGCTTCTTTTCTCATTAATTCTCCCAGTGTAATTATGGTAGCTTGCAAAACATTGGCAACAAGTGTGAGCCAGTAGTGAGCATATTTTTTGTGTTACATTATGAATTTGGAATACTCCTCTGTGCTAAGAAAATAAAATTCAGTAGAGCTTGGGAGCTGTGGTTCTAAAATCTGCTGTATCTTCATAATGGCATGAGTTCTACTTACAGTTAAAGCCCAAGGAAAAGAAGGGCAATTATTGGTATTTCTTCTTGGTGAGCTTCCTGACTTCATTACTACATTTTATTTTGTTATTCTGTGTTTGTTTGTATTGTCATTAGTTAAGTTCATAAGAAAAAAGACAAGTGGAAATCATGATACTGAAAATTGTAAAGAGTGAATTAATTTAAAGCAAGATGTTTCCTTAAATATCCCATAACCTGTCATTTGTGGAAACTGTGATGCTGTTGGGAGTGCTCACTCCTAACAGCAGTGCAGGGAACAGCTCATCACTCAATTCACCACACACTGAAAAAAATCCATGCATCATTATTTATTATTCTTCTTGAATGTATACTGATTGCTTCACAGAAGACATGGGAAAATGTGCCATTTATTCATGGGCTTTTCAGCTTGGCTGTATCACTCTAATAGTGACAAAAAAATTGAAGTAAAGTGGATACATCCCATATAAAGAAATGCATATGTGATTCTTCATGGCCGTATTGAGGAATGCAGTCTCATGCTGCTGTTGGTCCCCCCATGCTTAGTCATATATGCTGAAGTTTCTGATCAAAAACACCTTTTACCTCCAAACAGCCAGTTACATACTCCTTGATAGTATCTTTTGGATGCACATAATGTGTATGCCATATCAATGTGGAGACAGATGTAGGTTCATGCTAGGCAACCAAAAATATCTGAAAAATTTTATTTTAGGTTTGCTTTATCTATGAGTGCAGGCGTGTGTTTGGTTTTTGAGCCAAGCCAGCTAGCCAGATTTGCAGGAACAGAAAGGCTGCAGTTGTCTTTTAGACAGATTTGATGAGGTTATACTGTGTGTGGAATGTGCAGAGACCAGATCCTCCACAGGCAGAGGTGAACCTGATCAATGTGCACATGCCAAATTTACTCACAGTATTTTGTGCTACTTCTTAAAGGCCTTCAATAGGTACATCTCAAGATACAATGTGATCCTGAGTAATGTCCATTGAAATTGTGGATGTAAAACAAGGATTTATGTCAAGAGAGAGAAAGATGGAGCAGATGGACTGTGTCTGCCCATTGTATCTTTGACACCTTATGGCAAGGTTGTTCAGGTTCCCATCCACAGGTCTTAGGCTCCATTCTGTTGCAGTAAACTGTACGGAAGCTGGCTTTTTTAATGGACCTACTACTGAAATGCCTCTGTATAGAGGTTTTTCTAATAGAGCTGATCAGCAAGCAGTTCCACTTCCATAATTAACATATACACCATATCACTTAGCTCAAATTTTGAATAAGACTCCAAAGTATCTAGTTCTGGAGAGTGCATCAAGGTAGTATATAGACGGTGGCATGTATAAACCATTATATGCACATGGAGAATATAATGAAAGTGTATTACTTCTGATAATGTCTTGAGTTAAACATTCTAAGATCAGTATACCTGCAATAAAATTCTTTGATTTCTGGAATTTAAATACTGAAACCCATCAAAATATTCTAAGTTTCTGGGTTTTAACTCCTAGCTTAGTCAGCTGCTCAGATGTATATGTAATATATTAATGTGGCTTATATGAATGCAGGCAGTTGCCAAAATCCATTGTAAACCCAAAACCTTCTTTGTTAAATAAATGAAAAAACAGCTTTTGTGTAAATATTTTTACACTTTTTTGGTAAAAATATTAAAAAAAAAAAGGTAATTTGTGCAGAAAAATGAAATTTAGTGATAGCGTAGAAAGGAGAGGAATTGTATGTATCGTAGAAAGGCCAGGAGTAAGACAATGAAATTAACACTTTCAGTGGGTTGTCTTATCCTTCTGTTTTTGTTGAAGCTACACCAATGTCATGTAAATCTAAACTTTGTTTAATCGCCATGTTCACATGTATACTTGCATTGGCCAAGGATGACTTTTTCATCTGATTTAAGTCAGCACATTGGATCAATGCTGTTAATGTTTTCCATCAGTGGAGAATGATGCCTGTGTGTGCAGCTGGCATGCTAAGATAAACAAAGCCAGCGATTTCTTCAACTCACTACCTTCCTTGCCACAGCAGGAAGAATCTGCCTTAACACAGTCATAGCTGAAAGTGTGCTTGTGCAAGAAATACTTGAAAGAGATGTCTTTGGGGTAATGAAATACACAATATTTGTAAGGGTCCATTGACACCTGCTCTTTACCTATCAAGAATTACCATGCTTCCATGATGGAATTAAGCTGGCAGCACACTTGCAGGCCCCCTAGGACCTTGTGTTTTTACTTTACACAGTAATACATGAAAAACAAGTTAAGCAAATTGTTGGTATGGTTATTCAAAGTTCAATTTCTCTATCTCTTTATCATCCTGCAACAATTTCTTCATCTCTTCCTATTGATCTAGAGGAGGGAAGGTTAGTATTGTGCCACAGTTACGTGTTCCTCAGGGAAAGAATAAACAATCCCAGAAAAAAAAGAAAGGGAAGAGGAAAAGAAAAAAAGCCCTGAAGATTGACCAGGGGCCCTGGTGTATTCCTTCTTACACCAGAGAAACATTTAGGTCTATGTTCTTCCATCTACCCTGTTTGCAGTAAATAGCTGCCCATTATGTCAGGTCAGGGAAGCGCTGTGGCGTCACAGCCCAGCAGCCGTGATCAGCTCGCCAAGCCGCAGGACAGCCCCGGGGAGCAGGCACATGTGTCAGGCTCTTGAGCTGTCAAGGCTCAAAGCGACAGTTTATCTCCAGGCTTTAAAACGTCCCTGCAAAGTTTCCCCTTCTTCCCTTCCCCCCCTCCTCCTGTTGACTATCTGCTTGAAAGAAGACAGATGCTGGAGTAGTTTTCTTTAGACTTGTTTAATTCCACAAGGCCCAGGGCACCAAATACAATTCCACCCATCCTTTAGGAGGCCACGTTGAGGAGGCAGAAGTTGTTGTGGGGAGGACAAGGGGTCCCTTATGCTAACACAAATATTTCCAGATGAACTTGATGCTGTCAGTGTGCCTTTTGTATGCTCTTTGCCCACAATAAACAACCACTTCACAAGATCCTCAAGAAACTAAGGAAGTGTGTCTGGGGCCACATTTTTCAAGACACCTTTCAACTGTATTTAGCTGAATATTTTATAGTCTTTTAGGAGAGCACACACTTACCAATATGGCACATATTTTCCCCTAGCATCACTTTAGCTTAGAACACAATAAGGTTCTCTGCATGTTCTCAGATTTGTTTGCATGAAAATGAGATTTATCTTGTAAACAAAACTAAATTACTTATGAGGACGTAGCTTAAAATGCCAGTTTTATATCACTGCCAGCTTTGCAGGCTGATTCTATTCATGGTGCAAATCCAGAGCCATTTGTCATAGATATTATGTCCAATAGAGTACATTTTAAAAATATAACCTCTAAAAATCCCATAAATTGTGATGTACTCTCTGTGTACTTTGTCATCCTGTAATCACAAGGAAGCACATTTTCACTCAGGGCTAACCTTTTCTGATCCTGACTGCCTTTTGTCACAAATGACAGATAATTTCTGTATTCACTTCCTAAATTGCACCTGCACCCAGAGAATGGAAGCACACCCTTTCAAGATATCTTCTCTCTCTCCCTGCTGTTGTTATTTTCTGTCTTTTACAAACATAGCCCAGGCACTCAGTATTAGAAAATCTTCCTTTGAGATGATATTGCCCTTAGCCTTCTCCTTAGGAAAAAAAAAAAACAAAACAAAACCAAAACATAAAAGCCTTGAAGAAACACTGAAATCTTCCTCCCTCACCACCTCTTTTGCCATGCCTGATCCCCTCAAATAGTTGCTTTTCTTCATCAGAAGTTAGAATTTAGAATGGGGAGAGGCATATTTTAAACCACTGACTTGACAAAAAAGAGCATCAAGTTTATTCTTATACTTTTTCATTTTTCTGACCAGTCAGGAAGGGCCCTTGAGCTGTCTGCATGCACAAGTAATCAAATGCTTTGGGGTTCACATGTGTATTCTCAAGCTGGCCTGCATTCTCCCTTCTCTGTATGGCTCCAAACATGCCCACAGCATGGAACCCATCCTCATTCAAAGAGGTAGCCAGTCAGGCCAGGAGTTAGCATCACAGCCCTCTGGTTGCTCTGTTTGATTTACATCTTCCAAAAGCATGTCTGGAAAGCCTCTTCTCACAGAAGCCAACTGGCTAACCAGAGAGATCCATTACAGCATCCACCCATCCTTTGGTATCTGTTTCTTCCTAAAGGAAATGCTCACAATAAACACATTTTCAAAAGACATCAGCTAATGACTGAATGTATTCTTAGATGCTCATTGCTAAATATCTTTAGGTGATCATGGTATTTTCAACTGATTCCTGATCCCTAATTCTAATTTCCACACAAATTCAGAGAAATGAAATATATCCTGACCCTCACAGCACTATCAGTGGCATCAAGTCTTTTTCTCTGGTCTAGACAGTTTTCTGTGCCTCTCCCAAGTTTCTTAAACCTCTTACATTAGATATTGCACCCAAACCTGAATTGTCAAGTCAGTTACTGCTAGCAGGGAACACTGAATGTTATCCAGATACATGATTTCGCACATATGGCCTGCACCCTGCTGAATTCAGCATGCACAACAAGAAATGAAGAAAAGGAAGCTCCGTCACTATGGTACAAGTGATTTTTCTTTTCCTGTACTGTCAGCAGACTATTAAGGTTATTTTTTACTTTAAAATTGTCATGGGTTATTCACTTATTTATTGCTCTTCAAATAAAATAATTCTGAGGCACCCTCTCTATTTTGCCTTCCTGCATACCATCCAGTATATGGATGAGCATTATGGGACCTTTCAGATCTGTAAACTAAGCCTGGATATCATGGTACAGAGATGTCACAATGTCTCTGAATTAGTTTCCACAATTAAAAAAAAAAAAATTGCTTCTCCACCAATAAAATTTTATTAGCAGTACAAGTACATAATGTAACTTCTGGCTCCCCAAGCCTAGGCTTAGCACAGCACAGGCCCAGTGGAGTACCAAGCCATGAAGGGAAGATTCAAAATTACATGTGGGTATGGGATATCCAGATTGCCCTCTGTGCTGCTTGGGCAACCTTACTCCTCTGTGGGACTGTTTCACAAGAACAGCACAAGCTGCCTTTCCAGAACTAAATCTACACTATTTTCAGTGTACTACCCCAGCCACTGCCTCTCTTGTCTGTGCTGCTGTATAACCAAGTGTCAGTGACTGGTGTTCTTCCTGTTGGTTCAATACATCCTCAATCTCTTTTTCCACTGAGTGAGTGACTGCACACTGTGTGAGGAAGGCTGAAGTAAATGGAATAAATATAACAGTCACATTAGAGTTTCTTTACATCCTTTGCATAAGCTATTTAATAACATAGAAATGCTCATGAGGCAGTTAACATTTTTTAATACAATAGAGGATGTAAGAAATGTATCCTAAGCATAGAGCTGTGCTCTAAGTAATGAAGAGAAAAAAATTGAACATGCTTTGTTTCTCTGTACTGATCAGTTAAATGAACTTATGAAAAATATGTGATTATAATACATAGGATTGGTTGAACAACCTTGTGGTTGGCATAACTAGTATGCTGAAAGCATGGTATACCAAAAACAAACGTAATTTTAATGAAGTTGAAAGTCTGTGAAGTCTTCAATACAAAAAGTGACTAGATAATTTGTAGAGATGATATTTTTTCCTCAAATGGCTTTCACATATGTCTCCATGGACAGCCATATTTGTTCATACCATATAGGAAAGTGTAAATTAGATTATAGAAAAGTACTACCCTGATTTATGAATGTGTATTTTAAAATTATTTTTCCAATTACATTGAAATCAATAGCCGCAATATATTGTGACCAACATGATTCCAAAATCACAGTTTCTCTGTCTCTTCTATTTCTTCAATAAATTGAAAAATCATGAGCTTAACTATTGTATGTGGCATTTGGATTTGGTTTTGACAGTGGGCTATAAACACTAACCGTGTTCACAGCAACCTATACCATGCCTTTTGAAAGAACTCTTCTGTGCTACTCTGTGACCACTTTGAAAAATATAATACCATTGACAAAAAGCCTTCCTGAACTTTGAAGAATATTTTAAAAGACCTACTTGAACTTAAGAAGCAGAACTTATGAATATGACTTCTTTACTAAAATTCAGGATTTCAGAGACAGTAAGAGAATCCACTGTTAAGATTCTGTTAGTGTTCTGCTGGTTATACAGCGCAGTGGAAATTTGCTAAGCTATCCTTTATGAAACCAAGTCTCTCTCCACTTCAGGAATGCTCAGAATTATAAAAAGGGAACTCTTCAGTTCATAAAAATCTGCCTGGATTGCTCAGAATGAAGTCTTTTCACTGCTTTTTTTCCAGCTAAAATGCATCAAACTGAATAACTGAGCTGTATTATTGCTATTCAAGGAAAATTTACCTAGTGATTAGAAAATGTCATTAAAAGCAAAACGATTGTCTGTAAAAGTCTTTCCCTGATAAAATATGTTGACCTAAATGATATTCCTCAAAGGTAAGTCAGAGTGGTATGTGATGTTCTCTTATCGATTGTTGATTCTATGTGTACCTCTGGGAACATAAACCACAAAGAAATGTTTTGAAAGGAAAAAGAGTGACCTTTTATATGTTTGCATTTTAATACTATGTGATGCTGAAATAAGTATAACAAAGGGAGGGGAAAAATCTTTGTGAAATGGTGGGTATTTTTGTTCATTCAGGATGTAATCAGAGAAGTAATACAGCACCTGCCACATAGTGAAAGCAATAACTTCAAGCCAGCCTTTTATATTTGTACAGTTAATATAGGAAAGGTAAACCAAAGCAGCAATCTTTTGCAAGAAAGCACAGGAGTTCCATCTGGGACGATAAATAAAGTGTTGCATCATTGTCATTGTTAAGAAACATAATTTTTAAGATGATTTTATTTGCAATCCTTCTACATATATTAAAAAAGAAAAAAAAATCTGGGTTTCTTTTGTTCGTATGATGTTTGATAAAACAGTGGTATTGTTTATTAGCCAACTCAACTCTTCTATTCTTAAAAGATAAGGCTTTGTAGATGGTGTAACAGTAGAAGGAAATTGAATTACTTTTATGCAATTGAAGTAACTTGAAGATCATGATTACTTTAAGTGCAATATTTGAGTCATGATACTGGAAAGCTTACTTCTAGCCATCTGTCAGACTGACTTATATAATGCTCAGTTATATACAACTTACAGGGAGCACCATGTGACTTATTCTTCATCAGTTTCTTTATGGTCTAAAGAGAACTAAACAATCCATCCTAAGCCTAATGTATTACAAATCCCAAGAGGAGAAAGGAGGGTAAGTGTGGATCTATAGGGGGTTGTGACCTTTAAGAGAACTCCAATTACAGGTATGGTAGGTAATTTCTCTTGGATCTTTACACTCCTCAAGACTAAGTGGTTACTATTCCTGTTCAAGATATGGCTATATAAACTAAAATATATCATGAAAGTGTACCTAAATATTCTAGCTGGAATATATTTTGGACATGGTATTAATGAATCATAGAAACAGTTTAACACTGAAAAATCAAACACAGCAGAGTGGAAATAACAAGGCATTTATATTAGAAGGACTTTTTGTAACATAATACAAATATCAATATATTTTGTTTAGACAGGATATTCCATTTGTGCTTTGTATCTTGTTATGGCTAAATTATAGTAGTCATAAAACTGAATAAACTGAGATGAGTAACTAGTGTTACAAAGAACTAAATCAAATTACTGGATACAAAGTCTGGACAAGGATATACAGTAGAGGCTTAAATCTTTACCTTTCGTTCCAACAAAAAAACCCAACTTTTCTTTTTCCTCTAGAAATAAAAATACGTGGTTATTTCCGCATAGCTATGTTTTTCTGCATTTTTAAAATCCTAGATGGAATTAGAATTAAAGTACAGAGAAAATACAGTACACAGTATTGACAGTCTGTTCTTGGACAGGAAAGAAAGGGAAGAGTGAGCACAGGTTTCCCAATATTTAACCAGAGCTTTGTGGCTTTCTTACTGTGGCATCAAAGACAGAAACATGTACACAGAGTTTCTCTCCTCCAAATCTGGACGACAGAATTTTCCCACTTCTGTAGTCACCATTTGTGTGAATTCACACAATATTTATCTCTGCTCCTTAACAGCATTTGAAGGCAGGGAAAAATATGTCACTCTGACATGACCTGGAACAATGTCCTTTTTTGTTTGGGGCAAAATATTTCCAGATTCAGAAGCTACATAAAATTGATAATTTATGTGACTCTATTTAGTGACAAAATATAATTGATTTCCCTGTGACTGAAGATTTGAATGTGCAGAGGCTGGAACTAAAGAAATAGTGCACAACAGTGTGTTGCAGTCCAGCAGCAGAAGAGGAGGGAAGGCCAAGGTGTTCCCAGGGCAGAAGCCGGGATCGAATTCTGTCTATCCAGCAGACCTGTTCGGCTCACAAGTTGAGAGCAAGCCAGTGTAAATTAGAACACAGAGAAGAACATCCTTCAACAGAGGAAGAGGTGAGCCAAGAGATGTTCTGCTGGTCTTGGAGAATATGGCTGGAAGAAAGGAGGAAGAAGAAAATGACTGGCATGGGAGAGCACTGCAGAGAAAAGCAGTCTTTTGATACCAGTCAAAAACTCTCCCGGTGTTTCCAGGGTGTTCTTGTATTGAAGAGATGGATCATGCCAGCAATATGACACCTAGCCAAATCTCCTTATTCTATCTGACCTGCTCTGTTGCAAAAGTGTCCCCTCCAGATGGCTGTCCAGGTTAGCTGATATTTCATTTAGGCATGCACTTAGCTCCAGCACTTGCCTGTTCTCTGCATAGCAGGAACCCCCCACGTCTCCCACCCTTCATCACACCCCAGTAGCCAGAGCTGCCCGAGCAAGAGGTCATTTGAGACTCTGTCTGCTGTGGAGGCTGTAGCAGCCACCTTCCAGCCACACAGACTGCATGCCTCTCTCCAGCCCTTGTACCTTGCCCTCAGACCTCCCTGCTCTTACTGGAGCAGTAGTTTTCCACAAAAGCAATTTCAGGGGCTGTTGTCATGTGAAGTGGTGGCCACTATTTCAAGTGTTGACACAAATTGTTATGATTTTCAAACTTTGGTTTATTTCTTAAGTTTTATCTTCCTTTTATGGTACCATGAATGTCATCTGCGTTTTTTTTAACAGTGTGGAGTATTTGCACTGTAAGAATTACCCCTGCCTACACACAGTTGCTTATTTTTTACTTTATTTGCATTTTATTACTTTTTTCAACACTTTCATGCACCTCTGCTGATGTTATTTCTCTTTAATATTTGTGGGTTTTTTACTCATACCGTCTTATTTTTATTTGTACTGTTGACTTTTCCAGGTTGCTCATGCAATCTGCTTGCATTTGATTTCTATTCTTATCTCTCTTTGCATTTGATAACACTGTTTGCACAGTTAAATACAGGCAAAGGTTTCTGCATCATTGCACTGTTTGCACAACCAGCCTGCCTTCCAGGTGAGAGGAAAAACAACTAGGATAGAACTAAGATCTCTACAGAGACTTTTGCCTTCCACACACAGTGACGCTGGAAGAGAGAAGGTGGAAAAAATAACCAAAGAATGAGAGCAAATGGAAGATGGCCCTGTGGGAAACACTGACAGAAAGAAAGCAAAATCTTAGAAAGCAGGAGACACCAAACTTTTCAGGTTCCATACAAAACAGTGATTTAGACTTTTGTTCTCATAAGTAGCAAAAACCTCAAATTTATCCTATCATTCCCCTTTGAGTGGATAATTCCACCTCAATTTGTAAAAAAAAAAATAGCAAAAATATTATTTCATTGACTGAGTTGGTAATTGAACGCAATTCCAAAATGCTTCTGTCCTTTCTTTTACTTATTTTGTATGTGAAAATAATTGTGTAGAAGATGGTGAAGGGCTCAGAGAGAGAAGCCATTCAAGGAGTGGCTGAGGTCACTTGATCTGTTCACCCTGGAGGAGACTGAGGGGAGACCTCACTGCAGTTACAACTTCCTTGTGAGGTGAAAAAGAGGGGTAGGCACTGATCTCTTCTCTCATATGACAGGACCTGAGGAAATGGCCTGAAGCTGAATCAGGTGAGTTGGGTATCAGAAAAAGATTTTTCACCCAGAGGGTGGCTGAGCACTGGGACAGGCTCCCCAGAGAAGTGGTCACAGCACCATCTTGACAGAATTCAAGAAGATTCTGGACAATGCTCTCAGGCACACGTTGAGATTTTCAGGACTGCCTTGTGTAGGGCTAGGAGCTGGACTTCAGTGATTCTTGTGGGACCCTTATAACTCAAAATATTCTGTGATTTTGATTTTATTTTATTTTGTAATTATTGTGATTATCCCTTTCCTCTTCTGTCCCATTACACTGTCTTTATCTCAGCCCATGAGTTTTACCTTTTTCCAGTTCTTTTCCCCATCTCTCCAGGGTGCAGTGAGTGAACAGCTCTGTAGTGCTGAGCTGCCTGCTGGGTTAAACCACAGCACTGGTGAATGACTTTGGAAGCACAGAGGTATTGCCACACACAGCTGTCACCCTCTGCTGATGTCCAGGGTTCCTGTGGCTGTTACCAAGAGGTCACATATCACAGTGCTGCTTTCTGAGACCTCGCATCTCCATGCCCAGCCAGCTCCTGAACACCGTGATAAGAAGGGAACCGGTCCGTACACCATGCGAACGGTACTCGGTCCTTGTGGGTTCTTTGTGTCAGAGATCCGTGGCAGCGATGGTAAAAGTGATGAAGCAGAGGCAGGATGGGAGGCAGTTCGAGGTAGATGGTTTATTGTGGACGAGCGCTGTTTCTCGCACTCGTCTCTGCCTCAGAACTCTCCGAGGAGCGTTCCAGTGCAGATATATACAGGTAAGGTTATGGGTGGATAGAAAGGTGATACAACCAATAGGGAGGGTTTCAGGAGCTGTTACAAGGACGGGGTACTTAACATTTACCAACCAGGGTAGAGGTGAAAATACGAAACTCGCGGGCTTTCTATGATGGACAGGTAGCGGACAGTTGTGTAACTTGTACAGGGATACACGTCGAGGGAAAGGAACAAAGGAACGCATAATAAACTTAATAAATTTAATTTTCCATGCTGCCACATCTCCCCCTTTTTCTTTTAATAAGATGCGCAAACCTGGCATGGAGGAGTCTGCTATTCAGACTCATAAAAGCTGTCTGAGCTAGAGCAGTGGGACACACTGGTGTCATGCAGCTGCCCACACTGCCTGCCACGGAGCATGGTCACACACCAGCCAACATCTACCACGGTCTGAAAACACGCACACACAGCACCTCTCATGGCTGAAGCCCAGTACAGCCCACAGGAGAGCAGGCAGAAATTAGCTTCCAGTCCATGCCTCTGGTGCACCCTTTAGAGAGCATGTGTGCAGGATTCCTTGCTTTGGTACCTGCACCACATCAAGCCCATTTTGAATTGTGAACAAGCAATGTATTCTCACAGGTTACTGTGAGGACTCATGGCCTCGCTACTCCAAACCGGTCGAGAGGAAAGTGGAGCTGTCAGAAGTGTACAGCTTGTTTTAGCTTGCAGGTAAGGGAAGGGTGTATTCATTCACTGGTGCAATAGACAAAGGCTAAGCTCAGAAGAAAGCCCAAGGAATACTGTCTCTCTGCCTGTAAACGTGAACACATTTTCATGATCCTCCCCACTTTGTTGCCTGCTGAAGGTCGTGACGCTTGCCATCAACTGACAGCAGCATTGTGAGCAGAATACATAGACTGAGAAAATGAGCATGCCAGAGTAGAGGGCTGTGTGCCAGGGGCTACACCGACCAGCCAGACCATTTTCCACAGCTGCTTCCTTGGGGAATGTTCAACAATGGCTCAAAAACTGCAATGTGCTTCTTCTAATTTCAGAGAGTCAAGGAATGGTTTGGATGGAAGGTCGCCCCAGAGATCATCTTGTCCGATTCCCCTGAATCAGGCTACACAAGATTGTGTCCAGATGGTTTCTGAAACTCTCCAGAGAAGGACAACCACCTCTCCTTACAGCCTGTTCCAGTGCTCTGCCACTCTCACAGTAAAGTTTAACCTTATGTTCAAATTAAACTTCCTTTATTCCAGCCAGTTTGTGCCTATTAAGCCTTGGTCTTTCACTGGGCACCAGAGAGAACAGTCTGGTCCCATCCTCTTGAAACCCATCTTTAAACTATTTGTAATAAATACCTAGGTAATATTAATTATGTGTTTAAAGTAGGTACACAAACTAGTAATTCTAAATTACTAGTAATTTTACTAGTGATTTTGCTAGGAGTAAATACTTTCCAATGGACTAAGAATTCTGCCAAGCTATAGTGAGGACTCGGAAGCTTTGTGTGAGTCCTCTACAATGCATGCATTCACACAAGACATTGTCACTGGAGCAATCTGATGACTTTTTGCAAACCAGTACAGTGGATTTGTGCTTAGATTTACCTAGTCAACTACAGTGAAAAAATGTTTTTAGGGTTTAGAATCTGTAGATAAAGAATTCAAAGATCTGTTGGTACACATGGTTCCCTCCAACATTCTGTTCAAGTTCACCTTTTGCTTTTTCTACGTTCCTTGCATTTGCATAATCTCAATTTTTTAAACTAAAATAAAAATGTTGTCATGGGTTAAAAGCCAGTTTACCCATTTTTGATCAATCAATATCACCAGGGGTGATAACTTTCCAAAGGAAATGGACTAAAATATGACAACAGATATACTGAACCATAGGATAGTTCCTATATGAATCTTTAAAAAAATGTTTTGCAAAAGTACTGATCATCCTCTCTCTTTCACAGTGTGTAGCCTGGATATTTTTAATTTTTTTTTTATCACTTATCTACCAGGATTTCATAAATTTTAAAATTTTAAAATTTTCCTATGGGAGTATTGAACATTTCTTATGATAGGTGCTCCATTAGGCTCTCCTTTTGATCTTTGTTCTAATCTAAGAAGTAAGTTTCAGACTTACTTTATACCAGATTAAACTGAGTCTCAATACTGAAGTAAGTAGTGTTAGAGAGTTTAGTACAAAGGAATCTGCACTCAGGTGGCTGTTAATATTTTTTAAATTTATATATTAATTAGATTGTTTTCACACAAAAGACTGAAAGTAGGGGAAGACCAGGCCAGTGAAAACCTGCTTGTGTACCATATTTCTCAGTCACAGCCGAGAACACAATCTCATGTTGGGTAATATTCTTTAAGCCAATAAGTCAGGCAATGGACTAGAGTCCATGCCTTGAAGAAGATAAACAGAGTTTAGTGCTGTCATACAGATCTCTCATTCTCTCATTCTCTCCCCCCTCTCCCTTCCTCTCTCATCCTCTTTTTTTTTTTTTTTTTTTTTTTTTTTTTTTTTTTTTTTTTATTTATTTTTTTTTTTTTTTTTGAGTTGTAAGTAATGTTTGGATATATTCTGATAACATCTCTTCTATGTAAGTTCCAGATTGCACAAGATCAGGATATTTTTCAGAGTCACATTTTTGTTTTACAGCAAAATGCTGATACAATCAAGACTGGCTAGATTACAAGCAATCACAATTTTTTAAAGTCATGTTTCGTATTAACACAATAAATCTATCACCTGAGCAGATAAAATTATTCAACAGATAAAATCTTATAGTTTATTTGTTTACAAAACTGCCAGGATGACTTTTAGGATCTTATTTCATGGTGTCCATGTAGACATAACTGATATAAGCACTGGATAAGATTACAGTTTTATTCTACCTCCAAGAAAACATGTAGTGCCCTTCCTTCGGTAAGGAGGAAGTTGCCATGCCTTAGTTTTTCTGTTAGGGTCTCCAGATTGGTGACTGGACACTATTTTAGGGCACTGGAATCAGAATTGGTTTTTTAGTTACAAAACTATTTATATGTTGTGCTCTTTATAAGAGTGTAGGTACCCAGTCCTCACTGAGGTGAGTGGAAGGTGGCTGGGTGGCAGTTTTACCTGTGGGACAGCCAAAACTGTGAACTAGGTAGGGAGAGCATCCTCTCATCCCAGGCCATGTTTGCTTGCACATTGGCTGAGAATGGATGTATAAATGAGGGCCTCTTGTTGCATTGCTTCTCAGGGAGAGAAGTCCAGGTCCTACCTTTCAGTTGCACAACCCCAGGCAGCTCCTCAGGCTGGGGCAGAATGTCTGTAAAGCTGCCCAGAGGAAAAGCACCTGGAGGTTTACAGCAGCCGGACACGAGCCAGATGTGCCCGGGTGGCCAAGAAGGCCAAGGCATCCTGGTCCAGCAGGATAGGGCAGGGATCCTTGCCTGTACTCGTAAATAGATATTTATTTACCATTTGCTTTCATTGTAGATCTACATGAAATACGTCTTTGGGATTTTTAATTGAAAGTGCTACCAGGTGATCTGTTTTGTAGTTGTTCATTACAATACTGAAAAGAAAAGAAAGGACTTTGTGATTGGATTTATAGTCTTCTGTCCTTAGTGTGTTTACATTCCTATTGATTCAGTTAATGCATTCATCAGGGAAATAAAAATGTTAGGCCTCATTTAATTAAACCAAATTACTTTTGTGGCTTTTACGTAGTTTTGCTTGGTGGTTTTTTTTTTTTTTTCCTCTTATGTGATCCCCCATTAGCAAGTGTTGAGCTTTGCATTTTGTTTATAATCAAAAAATAAGTGCAGGACATAATTTCTGTGAATTAGACTCCTAGGTAACTTATCAAACAACACAAATCAAAGAGAACTAAGTGAACATCCTTTAAAGTAACATTTAACTTCAGGAAAGAATCAGAATACTGGAGGAGCCAAAATTACTTGTTTTGAATATCTGCTGCTGTATTTCTTTTTGTACCAACCTCTTAGTGCATTTAGAACTGTATCTCTCTCAAAAGTAAGTTCCAGACATAATAAGGTCCTAACTGTAGATGAGGACCAGGTATCTGTATAATGTCTGTATATATCTGTAGGTAAATATCTACACCATATAGCTATCAGTAGTAGAATAATCTCCCATTATATGTAAGCTGTGGGGCATTAGAAGGTGTTCTGGAACACAGCTTGCAGAAGACCCAGGTTTGCCCCTTGTAAAAGTAATCATAATTCATAAAATTGTGGAAGTACCTTGTGCATCCTTGATCTAGAGTTTTTGCAAATCCATTAAAGATTTTATGAAAAGCATTTGCTTTAACATGCATTTCTCTATGCACCTCTGTATTAATAAAATAAGTGAAATAATAAAATATAAAATATAAAAAATATAAAATATAAAATATAAAATATAAAAATATAGAAAATGTAAATAAAATAGAAAAAAGAAAATAGAAAATAGAAAATAGAAAATAGAAAATACAAAATACAAAATACAAAACACAAAATATAAAATGTAAAATATAAAATACAAAATATAAAATGAAAAATATAAAATATGTGAAAGTAAGTGGCAAACCTTCTTATTTCTTGGTTATTCCCATTCTGCCATGGTCTCAGCATTTCTATGTGCTGGACTTGCCTGGAATTGTCACAAGCTAGTTTAGAAGTCACTCTAAATGAATAACTATAATGTTAAAGAAAACGGCTTCTCCACTATATTGAACAGTTTTTACTATGTTAATTATTAGATTCTCAGCTAAGATAAACTATTATTCCTATCTAAATTATACTTTTCTTTCTTCTGGAAATCTTACAGAAAACTATGCAGAAAGAGTAGCCTTTTTGTCCTGTGAACCTATCCTGAAACACGGATTTCCAAAGGGAGAAAAGTTAAAAGGGATTCTCAAATATATAGGAAGTAAATAATTTGTAATAGTGGACAACCCTCTAGTTTCTGCTTGTTTTTATTTTCATAGAAACTTATAATGGATATATCACTGACTCAGGAAGATAGCAATTACCTCAAAGCACTGATTTGTTTTCACTAGGAATTCTGTAAGTAGTTAGATGAGTTCAGAGTGAAAATTTTACCAGCAGTCATTATGTAGCAACTTCCTAAGTATCCTGGGAACACTGGATGAAAGAAATCCTCTTTCTGATTACAGAGGGCGTCATATTCGTACTTGTAAATTTTAGTATCCCACAGAGTAAATAGTTTTCTACACTACCAGCTGCATGATATAACACTGGAAAACAAGCTGGGTCTCTGGATGTATAAATACAGGACCATTCACCCTTTTGAGTCTTTTTTTTCCCATATGGAATATGTGTGCATTTAAAATATATTGTTCACAGACATGACTGTTTCACTAACTAAGCTAAGGAAACAAAAAATAGTTATATAGGCTTTAACAACTGAAGTATGTTGAGAAACTGTCCCCTATTAACATTGCAAGATCAGGAATTCTGCCCCCATAGATGATAAAAAACAGGAGCTCTAGCTTTGGCAGTTGGAGAGAAACCTTTGTGTTCCCTGTAATGATTAATGCTCCTCATGAGTGAGAAGGCTTTTTCTTTCTGCCCAGATACTGCTAAGACTTTGTCAACCCCTATCACTTTCAGAGTATCAAGAGCTGTAGGCAAGCAGGATGGGCTGAGACACCCGTGCAAGTCACAGGAGATCACGACAGAAAAAGGAAAGCAGTTCAGCCACCTCTGTTAGGAGGTGCCAGCACCACAGCTAAACCAAAGAGATTGTAGCCCCCATTAGGCTTAGTGCAGTAATGGAAAACCATCAGATTCATTCAGTATTCAAGGTAAGCAGCTGTATAACAATTTGTTTCACAACAAAAAGTTGACAGAACAAATCCAAAACAACTCTGTGTGCATGTTTACATGGGAAGCTATTGGCATCAGCAGTGCATTTGAAGGTGTGCTTCAAGTCCCTTATGCTTTTTGTAACATTTTCAAATTCATTGCTGTCTTCAAGATGACAGGAAATCCAGGTCTGCCTTCCTCCTGGGAGATCTTTATTCACAGACAAGTCAAAAACCCTTGACAAAAGGCAACCAAGGGAACTTGCTGACCTTTTAGCTGCCTGTCTAACATCAGTGCAAGTATTGCTTCCTGATAAAATGAGAAATTCAATTTAAGGGGAAACATAGCAGGTATTTGAGTAGGCTCTCATTTTATTTTACTTCTTGGGCTGTCTCTCAAGCAGAAAAAAATGTAAATAAACAGGATTTCATTCTTCATTCCTGTGCAGTTACCAGAGATAACAACGCTGCACACCAGGGTAACATCATTCTTGCACTATGGTCCATCCTTCTGTCTGCTCTCTTGTTCACTAATTGATGTTTTCTCCCAAAAATAAAACTGTCATTTAGAAATCCTGGCTTTGCAGTACCCCATTATTTTTGTCTCTAATTTTGAAAACTGATTATTAATACAATTAAAAGTTCTTCGGAAATTAGCTGATTACTCCATCATAGTTAATTCCATTGTTTGGATGTCAGATATGTCAGTATGCACAAAGCTTGCAGAGTTATTTAGGTGGTCTAGTTTGATTCTCAGCACAGCCAGTACCTTTCCAGTATGAATCTCTTTTCATCTTCCATACTTGTCCCAACAGAAACTTTTGCTTCTTACAGGATTAGTTGGAAAGAACTTGAGCTTTCACACTGAAAGCCTTGATTGAAGAATGCACCAAAGACTGGAGCACCTCTCCTGTGAGGAAGAGCTGAGAGACTGGGGACTGTTCAGCCTGGTTAAAGGAAGACAGCTCAGGGGAATTTTATTAACGTATATAAACATTTGAAGGGAAGGTGCAAAGATGATGGGGCCAGGCCCTTTCTGGTGGTGTCCAGTGACAGAACCAGTGGCTATGGGCACAAATTTAAACACAGGAGATTTCCTCTGACAGTAAAAAAGTTTACTGCTGGGGATGACCAAGAGCCGGCCCAGGTTTCCTGAGGAGGTGGCTGAATCTCCATTCTTAGAAATATTCCAGACCTGGGTCGCTGGCTCTGAGTGTCCCTGATTGAGCAAGAAAGCTGTACCAGATGACCTCTGCAGGTCTCTTCTAGCCTCAGGTCTTCTGTGATTATGTGATGTATGAAGGTC
This sequence comes from Cisticola juncidis, assembly GCA_013400215.1. Taxonomy (NCBI): domain Eukaryota; kingdom Metazoa; phylum Chordata; class Aves; order Passeriformes; family Cisticolidae; genus Cisticola; species Cisticola juncidis. The sequence continues at coordinate 494,838 of VXBR01012225.1, read as the reverse complement.
ATACAAAACCAAAAGATAACCTTGTTTCCTCCAAGGAGAAGAGATGTCATTTTGTATATAGGAAGAAAATTGTTAGAGAATTAGAAAATTCTCCAATTTAGAGAAAGACAATACAGAATAACATTATCACATAAAATGACATTAAAGATGCTTGGCTTCATACACAGTACTTTGGAAATATCACCTTGTTGTGTTCTGCCAGTATTTTGTTTTGGTTGGTTGGCTGGTTGGTTGGTGGGGGCTTTTTGTTTTTTGTAGGGTTCCTTTGCTTTTAGAGTACTAAAAATTAAAACCCTTCCAGAGAGCTTACCTTCTGTGTTTTTGTGTGTACATAAGAATGTACTATTTTATGTGTAAGAATGTACTATTTTATGTGTATGAATGTACTATTTTATGGGAGACAAACTATGCAGAAGTTTCAAAACTAAGTTTTCTGATCATTGTAGAGAATAACATATGGATATAATTAAATTGTGGTCTATTTTGAAAACTAACATCAAAGTAGGGAAATGTTCAAATACAAAAGTTAGTCTTAGGGATTTACATATGAGGCTCTATTTGTACATATTTATTGCATATCTAACAATTTAGTACTATTTTTCTTCAAGCAATTAGCTATATTAATATCTGCTGTAGAGATGCATATGGAAATTAAAGTAACCAGCAGTCAGTGGTCAAAGTCATCAAAAGAGCTGAAATCTATGTTCTTCTTGGTTTTTTTGTTGTGCCTTCTCAGTAAAACTGCAGTCAATATTGATGTATGAGTCCCAGAATTGTTGCCTGTGACATTGCCATTAGAATTAAAAATATTAAGTTATTTGTCCTTCACTCCAATCCACAGTAACAAACATTATCATACGTGTTCTGTATGTGCAATCCTGCAATGCTGACTGAGCAGTCAAGATTTTCTCTTATTAGTGTTTTAGCTACGTCTTTCTGCCATTTCTGCTTTGGGAGCAGGATAGGAAAGGGTTTATTTGAAGAGACTTTATAAGAGGAAGGAAAAGGGCAAGAAATTTTGAAGCATGCTGTCTGTTCTGCATTGCTTCAGTGATGATGTATCTTTGGATGGTTGGCTAGGTTGTTGTGTTTTTTTTTAAAGGGACTGCTTCAGGATAGTGAAGATATCCTAAGGACATAAACCAATCAGATCTTACCAGCTGTTTCATATTCAGGCAACACATCCTACAAGGAATGAAACCTGCCCTCTCAGACCAGCCTTAGCTTTTGTGTGAACAAAGAAAAGGCAAAATAAATTGTCATAAAAGACAAAAATGAACCATCTACCTTTCCAAGGGACACTGCCTCTTCCCTTTACATTTGCTTAAATGGTCCACTCTGTGAACTGCAGGGCATCCTCCTTCACTCACACATATATTCTGGTACCACCCATTAGGATGCTTAAACTCTGTTGCAGGTCTGTGTGCAGAAAGCAGGGACTTTACCAGGCTGCAATGGGACACAGATAGGTTAGTTATTCAGGTGCCCCTATAATCTCTCAGTAAATTCATTTGTGCAGGGTAATCTTTTTCATACTCAGTACCAAGATTTTATGCTAACCAGCACAAATTCCTGCATATCACTGCTTTGGCTGCCTGTGCTCATGTTGTTTATCTGAATCTAGATGATCTGAAGGAATTTATTTCTTTCCTAAGTATGAGCTGAAGAAACTCTCCCCATGGTTGCTTTCACGGCAGTGTTCTTGAGTTCTGACTCAATGGTATGGGAGCAGTTCAGTGGCCATCAAGAAGAGAGCATTTTGTACTCTCTGGGGGTGCAACAAGTCATAGCAGTGGCTCTGTGAAGAAGTATAATTATTGCTCTATTCCAAAAGAACACAGACATTTCCCTGGTAAGTCAAGATGTACTGTATAGCAAAGTTCCCTAGATGTTGCAAATCTTATTCTTCCCATGTCTCATTCTGCAAAAATTTCAACTTTTGAGGTATGTTAAGAGTGTCATTGCAAATTTTAAATTAAACCAATAAAAACCTTTTTCTAAACTTTACCACGGTATTCACTCACCACCTGTGAGTTCAGAGGTAAAATGCAGTCTTAGAAAAAAGATGTCACATAACAGTTTCTTCACGACATTGACTTCCAAGGATTCTATGGCCTGGATGCATGAACTGGAATAAGGACAGTATAGTCTGGGCTGAGAAAAGAGGGAAGAGCTAAGGACTGCACAAGATATTCTGAATTTACAGGAGTGGGCAAGACTCACTTAATGGCAGAGAATGGTGGCAAAACTGATGTTCACCTATACGTTGCACTTTTGTTGCTGAACACAGAAGATGCTGGCTTATTCTGCATCTTTAAACAAGGCTTCTTTTGGGCTATTGATCTTCTTTCTTGACTACAGGTGCCACAATGCCACTTAGGTCCCAGCTGACTGCCACGCGTCCAGCAAATATAAACACCCCAAAGCTGGGTTCTCTTTTTTCACATTTGTTCACCTCTCTCAGGAGAATTGCAAAGACACTAACCAGAACAGACACAGTAACACTAGGAGTAGACCTTGAAGTAAAACTGCAAAAGGATTTTTTCAGCACAACCTATCTGAAGTGAGTTGCCAGATCCATCAGAGATGTCATCTTTGTCTAGGAGCTGATCTCTATAAGGTGTGAAATACATAAGCGTGTCAATATATTTCTTAAATGAGAAGGAACTTTAACAAATGTGCCTGTTTGCTATGGCTTTGGGAAGGAAATTTTGCTTGTGTCTTGCTACAGCCACCAAGGTATGAGTAGTAATAGGTAAGGAGATATGCAGGCCTTATCTCTTTTAAATAAAGACCACTGCTCTGTGGCATCAGAAGAAAAAAAAACATATTCCTAGCTTCCTGTCCCACACAGTTACCATGCAGTCCTACTGCTTGTACAAAGAGGCAGGACTTGTCACTCTGCTGCCACAAGGAATGTCTGGCTTTGCAGAGAAAAAAGGTAATTTTCAGCAGACTCTCACTAGCAGATGCAATTCATCTGACCGTTCTCTGGCTGTAAAAGGTGTGTTGGGTTGGGTGTGCACTGAAATGGAAGTCTGTTCAGGAAGCTTTCTGCTGGCAGCTTTATTTTCAATCTGGGACAATGCTGAGTATACTGCGTCTTGAGACCAGGAAGGCAAAGCAAATCCCTCAGGCTTCAGTTCTTTCTCCAGCCTTGCCCTTCTCTGCTCTTTGTAAAAAGCATAGGGGAATACCCTGAAAGAAATTTAAAGTCCAGTCATCTACACAGTCTACAGGATTCAAACTGAATTTGGAGATAAATCAAGGGTAATCCAGTTGGTTTTTCACAGTTTATCTTTGCAAAGCTTGTCATTTCTTCAGTATATTTATTGCTTCTGGGTCTACTGATGACAATGGATATCAATAAAGTGGACAGATTAATTATTTAAGTTTAAATAATATTTGATAGAATTTGGTGGTTAATATTTTATTTTGTACTAACAGTTCATCTAGAAACTGTACTTTTTTCCTGATTTTTCCTTACGCTTTGAAAACCTCTGCACCCAGCGTGAAGAAAATGAGCCATCTGTGTGCCTGCATGAAACCCTCTCACTGGCAGTTCCCCTGGCTGAAATGCAGGTTCTCTGTGGAGGAGACCCAGACAGCTTCAGAGTATTGATCACAGATAAACAGTATACAGCAACAAATCTTAGGGATAGCTCACCATTTTTTTTCCAAAGACCTTTTCAAACATTTCTCTAATCATTGTGTAGAAAGCTGTAAATTTAATCACCCAGTTCAGGCTTTGGAAATCCTTAGCAGGCAGGGTGCAGAAGGAGAACCTATAAAATTTCAAATTATTGCATGCTGCAATCTTCCACATTTACATTCAAGTCATAATTTCTGGAAGTAAGCATAAATAAGAATTAAATATCTGCCAAGTCTTTTTTCTTCTGTCTTTTGATTACAGTTCTATTTTATTTATGACTCCCAAAAGAGAGCCAAACTTCTATTATGTGACATTTCTCCTGTAAATTGTTAAAGAATCACAAAAATGAAATACTTCACAGCAGGTTTTTCCTCTATTGTTACCTACCTGTGGTATTAGCTTGGTCTCTTTCCCAAAGCACTCTTTAGTAGGTGATTGTTTTTTTCTGGTAGGAAGCATCTTATTATATTTTGTCTGTCTCTTTCTATGATTTTCTCTGAAGACAGGTAATTTATCTGTACTAGGTGCTTGATGGTTCTGCCACTTTCTATGTTGCAACAGTTTCATTGTTAGTACCTGGAATATATTAGAAGAAACTGAATAATTTATTTAAAAATCACACCCAAACTTTGCATCAGCATATGGCAAGTTGTGTGGGCTAGTATTGTTAAAGTTAAAGTATGTTAAAGGCTACGTAGATTTCATGTTATTGGTCAAAGCAGCATTTTCTCACCCCCATTCAGGTACATCTGAACCTTCTTTCCAGACCTCTCGGTTCTGACAGAAATGTTCCTCTGAATTCCAGTCTCTGTTTATTTTTTTGCTAGGTCATATTTATTTTTCTTTGTATCCACACCCTCCTTAGATAGCTGGTCTTGCTCAGAAGGTACTTCTACCTAGCTGTAGTTACAGAAGAGCCTTTGTAACCTTGGCTTTAATTTTGGTAAACAATCCTAAAGAGATAAGAAATTACAAGAAACGGTGCAGTGGAGGGCATAAATCTTAGAGTATAATACTTTATAGTAAAACTTTATAGGCCACTGTCTTATCCAGCCTTTATAATTATTTATTTAATTCTTCCCCAAGAGGAGTTCCCCTTCAAATACTGCAAGCATGACTATTAGCCCAGCCCACTCCTCTTATTTCTGTTATTTCGCCTCTTGCACTGGTAGTGGTTGTTCTTGCGGCATGTTATGTAAGCTTCTTGCACCAGTATAAAAACATTTCAATATCTCTTCAGCCACACTCAAATTCTTCTATAAACTATATCTATCACTTTAGTTCGTGCTTTTATCTGCAAGATTTCTGCTACTATCCATGGTATTCTTCATTTTCCTTATCATCCTTCTTTCTTTTCTTCTTTTTCATCTCCTTTTCTGTGCTTTTATGCCTGAGGGTTTTTTCATTAAAAATAGGTTTGGAGAATACAGTACTGTTTCACATTGTTTTAAAGTTCCTATCAGTCACGGTAGCATCCATCCTGAAAAGAGCATGGCCTGGGGCCCAAAGGCAGTCTTTCTGCCAAACAGGGGCACTTCTCTAGGAAGAAACTCTGCAGCTGACTTCCCTCCTCGTTTTTTCATCCTTTCCTCTAGAAGATGTGATTTTGAGCATCATTCCTCTTCATCCCAGATCTTTTCCCAGAAGATCTCACACTGTCATTGGTGGGAAAGCTAGCATTAGATCAGTATTATCCCCCATTTTTATCTGTGCTCCTACATCCCAGCCATGCTTCTGATGTTCAGTGACCCTACCCTGGCACTTCTCAGGTGCCAGTGCAACCCTTTCCTCTGCTCAAGGAGACAGTGCCTGCTGGTGCTGGCCTAGCAGTTCTATTCCAACCTTTCAGAGCTTGTCACAGCCCAGAGACCAGTCACAGTTCACTGTCACAGTGTTAAACCCTTTGGCCACCGTTGTTGTCCTGCATTTCCTGGGTACAACAAAGGCTTTCTCCCTGCCCCCTTCTCTCAGGGGTGTAGGCACCACAGGCACCAGGCAGTCCCACAGAGCAGTGCTGGCTGCCCCTGCGCCTGAGCCGGGCAGTTGTCAGATCTGCACAGGTCTTGTCATTTCCTGCACAGGTCGAATGAGAACAACAAAATCTATATAGGAAGAGTGTGTGTTTCACCCCTGGAACAAAGCTCAGATTCGCAGCAGGGCAGCTGGGCTGACATGGGTTTTATTTTTAAGGATTCCTCACAAGAAGTCTCTGCTTAAAACACTGTTCACTCTTCTGACAGCAATGACTCTGGTGAATATCTGAGCAGAAGCATCAAACTTTTTATAATTCTGTCTAGTTAGTTCAGTCAGCCAAGTATAGTGACTCAATGACCAGCTTTAGTATTTTTTTATTATTATTTTTAATGACTAACATAGAAATTCTATTTTTATTGTTTGCGTGTTTATTGTTTCAGTGCTCCTTTGAGAAGAAACACCCAATAAGTAGAGAAAAAACATTCATAGGCAATATTCCCAAAACCCAAACAAAAAGTAACTTTTTTTAATCCTGAAAATACAAAACCCCAACCAACCAACAAACTAAACAAAAAACCCAAACAAATAAAAACCCTAACAAACAACCAAACCATACAACAACAAGAAGAAACAAAAACACATGAGATAGAAATTTTATAAAGCCTCCATTTTGCTATTTCATACTCTCTGTCTGTTTCTGACATAATTTCATTCTTACTTGTGTTATAACTGTTATAACTCCGTTATAACAAACTATTAATTACCAGGATGAGGTTAACTTCTGCACAGGCTTATTTTGAAGATCTGACCAGCCTGCAATGTCAAAAGGCAAATTGCTGCTTGAGCTTTTAGTTGCATCTATTAATTCCTCTTTCTTTTGTGGTAAATTTTGTATGTAGTGTTGCATAAGAAACATTATTCAGTAACAGACACCTATGCAGACAATATATTTTGTTAAGCAGCGCTGTCCTCAGCATACAGCATTGACAGGAGATGGCAGAGAAGGTAAGTTGCCCGGTAACACCTTATATCCTTATTCTGAGTCCATTACCCTAAATGCTGGAAAAGTCCAAATGGAGACCTCTTTGCCACCTGGCTGTCTTTCAATATTTTCTCCTACAAAACCTATCTCTGTTCTATTTATGGACTGAAGGGCATGTCTGGAGCTGGCTAATCACTTCACAAACCTTTCTTATATCTGTGGAAATAGCAGCCTCTGATCACGGACTCTGTAATTGCATCAGAAGTAATCCTAGCAATAGATTTAACACATATTCGCAAAGAAAAGTGAAATCCGGAGAGATCCATTCAATCTAGGGTACCACTTGTTCACAAATTCAGAAAAACATCTGCAGCAGAGAATAATATAAGCATCAGACCAAACAATAAAGACAAAAAATAACCTAATGATTAGACACAGATCAACCTAAACTGCATAGAGTGGATTTATTTCTACTTTTTTTCCCCATTAGTAGTATGCTATCAATAAATCCACAAATAAAAGTATATCAGATTGTTGTCAGTCGTTTCTTAACTCACTTTCAAAATATTCATCATCTAAATTTGTTTCTCGCTCAAGCCCAGCTCTGGAAGTGATTTAAAAAGATTAAACAGAGTTCTTCCAGCTCAGCCTTTTCCATAGCAGACTGGCAGTGACACTCCCTGTTCTTTCTGTCTCTTGCTCTTAAATATTTTCACAAATGAATTTACAGTTATATGTTCTCATAAGCCCTGCCAATTTGGGGAAACCCATTGTTTCTAATCAGGTGCAGGCTGTACACATGTTCCTTTTGGGGACTGGTGTAACGGCTTTTCACAGGGATTGTGTCAGCGAGAGGAAAAGAGTATTAACATTCTTCTTTTCTTAGCCGAGAGATTTCCTCAAGATTTCTTCAGTGTGCTATTTGCAAAAGAATGGCTCTAATGCAGCTGTTGCATTAGACAATGCTGCCAAGCATTGTCCTCTTACAATGGGTACTCTGTGTAAAGATATTCTCTGCTTAGATCTTGGATCAGTCTAATCCCTCATCAAACAAATCTCAGCCAGTCTTCCAATTGTCAGAAGTCTACAGGTTCTCTCAGTGTTTGTCTTCTTGCAATTTCAGCACTGAAGCACAGATCTGCTGCATAAAACTGCTTCAGATTTTCTGCATAAAACATTCCTTTGCCTGTATGGAATAAACCAATATGTTAGGGTCAAAAACTATCCCCTTCAAATTACAAATATTATGTTGCTTTCAACCACTTCCTGTTTTCTCCTTAGAAAAACAACTTTTAAACAATTTTACTCCATAATGGGTTTTATTATTCTCAACATCTGTGTTTTCTGGCATTGTGTTGTGTAAACTTCCCAATATTACTACATAATATTGTCCTCTCACAGAATCTTAAGTTTTCTCTCTCACTTACAAAATAAGCCGATAATTCAAAGCTGCACTTTTCTTTTACTGAGATTTTCATGTTTATTTTTTAAAAAATTAAATTCATATGCAGCACTCAGAAATTAATTCCATTTCTTGGAATAGGAAGGAAGCTTTAACACAAAGCCCTCATTTGCAAATTAAGGTTTTCTTTTTTAATTGGACAAGTGGATCATTAAATACAGAAAAGAGAAAGAAGATTTCATATCTTCAAGGGAATATTCTAAACCATCACTTTAAAAATCAGCTGAGGGCTACGAATCCTATTGGGAAAACACGGAGATTTTGAAAGTAGTTTTTTAATGGCATGTGAGATACTTTTAGCAATAATTGGACTCAATTAGATGACAAGATAAATTGTTATTATTATACTCCTTTTTAGTGTTTAACATTTAGGCAATGGTTTATATCAGAGCATCTTTGCTTTACTTGCAGCAGAGAGTGCATAATCCTGGATAAACATCCAATTCTTGTAAACAAGAAAATCCAGACTTGGGAACGAGGTCCAAAACACCTTGCCTCTGGTCCCTGTATTGGCACTGGCCAATTTCCCACACACTCTCTAACATCAGGCAGTGAATAACTGTGCTACAGAGAGAGGTGTGTGGGCTGGAGCGCTTCGGCACAGAAGTGACAGGCAGCGGGTGCTGCCTGGTACAAAGAGGGCGCAGGATTCACTTAGGAGATTAGGGCAGGCAGAGGCAAGCCTGCATGTCCTGTGCATGGCAAATAAAGAGATTGGAGAGCCAGACAGCAGCATCCAGTGTTATCAGTTTGTAAAATGCAAAAGATGTACTGTTCTTGCTCATGGTGTCGGGGATACCTCAAATCCCCTCTTGCAGCATTGGCATTTGCTAGTGAAACAAACTGGTAATAGACATGATGTTCTAGCACTGGAAAATACTAAATGACTTCTCTTTGGGAAAATCTCATCACTGGGATTTAATTCCCTGGGTATGTCTAACGCTAGTATCATCTTTTCACCTCAGAAATGTTTTTCAGGACCTGTGCTCCAGGAAGCTCTGATTTAAGTGGTTTCAGTTTCCCTTACTGGCCAAATCAGGAACCTCATAAGGGAGTCAATGAAAAGAGTGAGCTTCTATACTGAAAATTAAAGTCAGTTATAACATATTATAATGTTAGTACTCATACTATTACAACATATGAGATATGATATGATATGATATGATATGATATGATATGATATGATATGATATGATATGATATGATGATAGGATACGACACGATACGATACGATATGATATTTATTATTTCATTATATTATATTATATGTTACAATTTAGTAGTCATGAAAATTATGTACACTCTTAAGGGCCTAATCCCTCATTTCTCTGTACATATTTTACTTCTGAAATTTCACCAGGACTCTCAAAATTTAAAATGTTTCCTGGCTTTTTTTCACTGTACGTACATAAAGACTAATCAATTAGAAACCAAGTGATTTTTCTGCTGTGTACACATATTTGAGATCTGACACTCAGCTTCCCTTGCAGTCATACCTTGCAGCTGAAATATCTTGCTGCCAGCCGTGGGGAGCAACAGCATTATTTTTCCACTTTACACTGTTTTGAAATGACCACTGACTTTGTTTCGTCTCTCCTTCCCTTTCCCTTTTCCTTGTCTGGAAATCAAAAAAGGTATTTAGTTACCAACCCATCTTCCTGCTTTCATGTAATCTAAGAGCTGAACCTCTGACAATTTAAACCATACTCATAGTTCCTGACTTAAGTAGAGAGTAGCAGAGTTGAATATGAAATCTGAAAAGCACAGGTCCCTTCCTGGGTTTTTCCTCCCGTGTGAGCAATATCAGGAACTCTTCATTTTTTCTCTCTGCTGAGCAGTGTGAATGCCTGAAGAGCACATTTCTCCATCCTTAGTGCCACAGTGAAGCTCTTCTAAAGAGATACTGTACTATCGGTCCATGAAGACAATGAGAGGGCTGGCATCCTCAGCACTTCTAACATCCCTGCCTTGACATGAGGTGATGCACCAGCCCGCAAGCTTTTGGCTGCTGGGGGAAAATGTGCAGACGTCCTGAGAGATTAGATATGTCCATCTGAGTCTCAAAGAAATGGAAACTAAACGTCATTGAAATACGTCAAAGTCCTCAGCTTCTGTCCCTTTTCAGGGGACCTTGTCCTATACGTGTGCACTGACATTTCCGCCAGCTCAGGACACAGGGGTGGCAGCAGAGGGAGCAGCCCCCAGTTCTCCTTCCCCTGCCCCAGAGGGCACTGCCGGCTGGAGCCCCGGCGGCATCGGCAGGGGCGAGAGGCAGTGCTAGGCCCAGCGGGAGATAAGGACTGATGGATGGCGGGGACTGCCCGGGGGATGAGATAACACTGGGACCTACCCCGCAAGTATGCAGTGGGAGGAGATGCTCCCTGCTACTGCCACAGCCCTATCTCCTGCTGCTGTTTGGGAAGAGAGGAGGCTCTGAGCCTGTGTTTTTTGGGCGTTTTTACAAGAACGTTTACACTCTGTTGAAGAGAAAAATCTTACCTGGGAAAACGTTGGAAAGTGAGTTTGTGCCTTCAAAGGCCTTCCTGGCCCACACATGTACACTTCAGTCACACTCCTCTGATCCCTTCTCTTTCTGCTTGCTCAAGCATAAGGTTCCCAATGACCATAAGTGTTTGGGTATTTCTTTGCTTCAGTGCCACTTCACACACACCTGATTTTACTTGTAATACAAAAATCTTCCATCCCTGGACTGGTGTTCTGACATCTTCAAGAGAAGACATTGGCTCTCAGTGTTTTATAGTCATTGCTGCAAATAGAAAATTCAGCATAACCCAGCAGAAGACAAGATGCTCTGTACATTTTTGAAAAATAAATGGTGCAAAATGAGATTTTTGAAGTTATATTTTCACCCTTTCTACTCACAAAAATCTCTTATATTAAAAAACCCCAAAACAAACTGGTGAATAGTCCTTTGGATCTTACTAGTGTATCATTGATAATGTTGCTGTTACAAAGATACCTGCAAAAGTGAGTGTATTAGGTTTTGTTTTACATGAAGTCAAAAGAGAAAACATTTTTTTTAAATATGAGGGCATGGAATGTGAGAAATAAGAGCAGACCAAATTTATTGTCCTTTGAAGAAATTTTTAACATTATCAACTAGAGCCTGTTGGTGATGTCTTTTTGTGGGGGGAGTCTCTTCAACAAATGAGTATTTAATAATCCTTATGCTCTCATTTTTGTAATAATTTCATTCTGATATTAAATATGAGTTGTTCAGATGTTTCAGTGATACAAGGTATGTGTGTCAGTGTTTGGACAGAGAAAAATTGGATTCATATCTCTGTTATGCTTTCAAATTGCTGGGTCAGATTTGGGTCTCTGGCTGTAAATTCTTCAATTCTATTCTAAGTCAAAGGAATGTGACAGATTTAATACCTAGAATAAGTTATTAACTGCAATAATGCATAAACCAGTGGCACTTTCCAAAAAAGTAGTCTATACTGCTTCTGTTTTCTAAAGAAAAATTAAAATTTAATCCTCTTCCCTTGTTTCTTTCCCAGTTCTTGCAAAATTTTTCTTGATTAATCCGTCAAGAACTTGAAACTGATGTGCCCATAAATATAATCTTCTGAGTTTTTTTATTGCAGTAATATTTCTATCGGGATTAGTTACCCTTTCAAAATTTAAAAAGTAAGAGGAATTCATACATGCACAAAGCATTGAAGAATCACTAGCTATAAACAGAAAGTGCCTGTATCTATCATGAACTGTTTATAGAAGACTAATATAGAATTACGGGTTGTGTGGAAAGAAATCAAGAAAGATTGGGCGAGTAGGGAACTTTGCCAGCCTGTGAGTGTGCTCAGCTGAGGAATAGATAGAGTGACCTGTTGACTTTGTAAGACTGAAAACACTTGGATTTGCTTCTACTGCAGGCTAGCACATCATGGTGGGCTCCATGCTTTCCACATCAGCCACATTTACCCCTGCTGTCTTGGGGACCCTCGCATGGATTGTCAAGGTGGAAGCCACAGTTCCTACACACAGTTTTGCGCTTAAGGGATCAATTTTTCAAATTATTCTAACTGGCATTGTTCATGAGGAGAGGCTGTTACATTTCCCTCTTTAGGTATTGAAAGATGATTTTTAGTGATTACTAAGGGCTTGGAGAAAGCAACATACTATGGTTGCCAATAAATAAGTTTTGTTTTTAAGTTATTAGAGAATTTGTCTCTGAGCAGCAGCCTGTACTTGGAGAAAGGTCTGTGGGAAAAACATATTAATTTTTATTACAAAAGCTGAACCAATAAGGAAGAAAAAACAAACAAACAGGCTAGCACACAAACTAGATTTGGGAATTTTGGTATGTGAAATGGAACCACATCTCTCCATAGTTGGTATTTGCTTAATGCAAGCCAAAAAGAACTGCCATATCTCAAATTTCACATCCTGATATCCTCAATAATTGGCTAGAGTATTGTGCATATTATCGTTGCCTGGTATCTTATTCTCTTTGCAGCTATTTGCATGAATAACAAGGAAAGAGCATGTTTTTAATTTTTTAATGAAGAGTGTATTTTTCAACAATTACATTACCTTCCTTTGCTGTTAAAATCATGGAACCATGCTCCTAAATTACTGCAAGAGAAATAGACTGTGGACTAGAACTGAGGACTCCTATTGTCCTAGACAAAAAGCATGGTTTCAGAATTTTCTCCCTCATTTTGACTCTAAGATTTATCCTAAATCTGAAAAAGAAACTGCATTTTTGTAAGAAGCTGCATCTCAGTATTTGCTTTCAGAAAAAAATTTAAATGGAAAAGTTGTCACTTAGCCCTAAGTAGATACCAATTGTGGTATATAGCACTGAGCAATTCCACAAGAATTGAACTTTAATGAGTGTTATACCCTTTCTGCTACAACTGTGGTGTTTTGGGGAAACTATCTACTAGCCTAGAGCCAAGAGAATTTAAAAAGCTGTCATGAAAGACTATGAGCATGAGTCTGGCTTACCTGCAAATGACAATTCTGCTTTTTAAGCAGAAGAACAATCACAGGGTTATAATGTATTGTCCTCCTAGGAGTGCTCCCATTATGGTCTTCACTGCTCCCATTCAGAAGCCATGTTTAGTTAGCATTAAATATTTACCCTGAGGTAGTACTGTAAGATCTAACAAGTCTTAGCTGATACCCCACTAAGCACTAGTGATGATACAAATGATTGAGACATACTACCTTATATTTTGATGATCATCCTAATACATTTATGACATTTTAAACTTGCTTTTCAGATTTTTTTCAATATTATAAAAAGTAATTTTATACCTATATCTATCTATCTATCTCAGTCTCAGTCTCAGTCTCAGTCTCAGTCTCAGTCTCAGTCTCAGTCTCAGTCTATCTCTATCTCTATCTCTATGTCTATCTCTATGTCTATGTCTATCTCTATGTCTATGTCTATGTCTATGTCTATGTCTATGTCTATGTCTATCTCTATCTCTATCTCTATCTCTATCTCTATCTCTATCTCTATCTCTATCTCTATCTCTATCTCTATCTCTATCTCTATCTATCTCTATCTCTATCTCTATCTCTATCTCTATCTCTATCCCTATCTCTATCATCTCTAATCTGACTTCATGATGGCTAAGTGCTTGGGCCAAAGTGATAAATTATAGGAAATCTTGATGTCGAGACTGCTATGCTACCTTTAATTCTCAGTGCTGTGTCTAGCTGAAGCTGGGGTCCCAAACCAGTGGGGAGCATTCTGTACCTATAAACCACTATCAGTCATGTGCACACTTACATCCTCACTCTTGTTTTGTTACGAGAATAATTTTCTGTTGTCTTAGGTACCCTTGGCATTTCCAATGAACATTTTATGAACAGTTATTCCTACACTGAAATATACGTTGTGCTGTGACAGTGATCAGACACGTTTTGTCTTTCACACCTTATGCCAGGTCGCTGCGCAGGGCACCATTTATAGCTGGTGTCAACAGCACCCTACCTCCAGCAGCCAGCTTGAAAGTAGGAAATACACAGCATGGGGCAAACAATTGCAAAGGTGTTTATTAGAACTGCTTTAATGTTTTGCATAACCAGAAACCATAGCTGCTGCAGGGAGGTAATAGGTGGACTGAGGTTTGTAAGGTGTGGTATAGATCTATCAGGGAGTTAACCTAGATGTAAAAGTCCACAAAATCCAAGAACGGGAATCACCATCCTGCTCATGGCACCAGGGTTGGAACTAGATGATCTTCCAGGTGCCTTTGAGCCCAGGCCATTCGGAGATTATATTATATAAAAGGGAGTGCACAGTTCAGAAAATTGCTGCTTGAATCCTTCAGCTGCTGCTTCACACTGTGTACAAAGCTACTTTACAAAATCGATCATTTGAAAGTTGTGGTTAAAGAGTAGGGGGAAAATCCAGTTATTTGGGAAGTAGGGCCAACTGAACTGAAATTAATTCTGTGAGTGCTGAGGGTCCAAATTCTGTTTTTTAGAGAAAATTTAGCATAACACAAGTTGTATCTTTGAAAAATGTTAAAATGGGCTTTAATTTCATACTTTTTTGATGTATTGAAGGTAGTTTTCATGATGTCATCCAGATAGTTTAAATAAACAGTTTGCATATAAGGTTAACAAGCTGCAGTGGTAGCAGGGTCTGTGTGGGATTATATTAGAATTAATTTGATCAATTACTTTTAGTTACAGAGGTCTCCAGATGAGCCAGAAGCCAGCATATGCAGTTTGGCAGATGAAGAATCAGTGCAGTCAACACATGCCGTGAAGGTAATGAACATTCTTTCAAACTTCATTTTTCATCCTGAGCAGAGAAGACAAGTAAGCCAAGACACTGCTGCTCACAGGAGCCAGAATGATAACCATAAATAATCATAATAGAAAGCTCATGAATTAAATGAAATAGGGAAAGGATAAAATAACTATTTTGCCATTAAAATGATGTTCTAAACCTCGAATTCTCATTATGATTTGCCCTGGAGTACATAAAGTTTCCCCAACATTGAGATGCAGCTTTTGAATTAAAAGATTGCTGAACATTTTCTTCTGATAAATTGCTCACAAGAAGAGGCTGGTATAAACAACACTTAGTCAAATCAGGGAAAATCTTTACAATAATGTATTTGATTTCCACTGCTGAACTGAAAACCAGCAGGATCAATCCTATTGGCCAGCTTTCAAGGAAGAGTCTGGGAGGCACACCTGTGAAAGGACGACATGGGCTCAGTGCTGCCTGGAGCTCATGCTCCTATACACACAAAACTTCTGATGACTTATTAGATACTTTTAACCAGGCCAGAGATATAAAACAGGATCACAGATTTGAAATACTCAACAAGAGCAAGCTGCCTGCAATCCATGTCCCTAATCTGTTTGTTGCTGCTGAGGGAAATTTGTTATTGGCTTGAAAATGGTTAATATCGAAGCACAATTAAAATGACACCTTCGTGGAAATGGAGAAATTTGACAGTAAGAGCAAAAAAGTAATCTGTCATGCATTGCATTCTATATATATATACACTCTTCTTTCTATCAGCTATATTTTCTTTCTTTTGTCTCACTAATAACTTATGTGTATGAGCAAGGTTGATGTACTTAAATTATGCACAGGCCCATGGATACAAAACATTTTGATTTTTTACCTACAAACATAATAATGTTGCTCTTCTAAAAGAAGGCTGGTTTATATTTAAATGTCCAAGTATGGATTTAGAAAGTTATGTTTTATTAATATGGTAACCTGCTATAAATTTTCACTTAACTATAGGTGCACTATAGTTTAACTTAACTATAGTTTAATGTTAAGTTGAAATGGTCAGGTGATTTGTATGTGTTAAAGATATAAATGTTAGGATTTGTGTTTCATATTATGCAAGATTAAGACAGAAGTTAATACAGTTTAAAACATCTCTCCTCATAAAATATCTGATGCATCTGTTCGAAAGAAGAATTTAGTTTGACTATTTCCACGCAACTTTTTAAAATTACAACCTTTAAAAGTAAAATGAAGCCCAAATGAAGCAGATTAGCTCTTCTAAAAATGTTTTAATCAAAATTGCTTGTACCTTCAACTTCTTCGTTAAAAAAAATCTGTGATAGCAGTGTTTGCAACTCAGTAATTTTTAACAGTATTTTGGTAACTTTTCCTCTTATTGAAATAGCAAACATAGTTAAATTCACTCCAAGCTATCCAGTTTTAATTTGTAAATTTTGAGGTTCACAGTGTTACCATATTTTCAATTTGCAAGTGTAAAAGCAACTTTCAATCAACCAAGCCTTGATGGCCAGACATCTGGTTTCTCTCACTTCTCAGAAGCCTGTTAACCATATGCAGCTACTGCCAAGTGATTTGCTTCATGTTCATACCTTGGCATTTCCCAGTCAAGCAGCCATTGCATTTTAATACCTCTGAACAAAGATTCTGGGAAGAAATCCTGTTGTGCACTTGGCACACGGATTGTTGTCATGTAAGTGTCAGTCGGCACTGTTGGAGTAAAGATGGGACCTATTAGAGACTGCATTGCTCCTGTCTCCTTCCTTCACATCTCCCACTGCTTTTTCAGTTGCTCACATAAATGCTCTTTCAGCCTTTTCCATCTGCAGCTCCTGGAAGGAGCAAGGTGTACCCAGCGCCCACACAGCCGGCAGCGGGTGGCCACCAGGTCTACGGCAAATCAGGTCATTAGGCCCTGCAGTGTGCAGGGAAAAGAAGGAAATCCAGCATGTGCAACCAACACCCACGGTTCATTAAATGCCTCTCAGCTGTCATGGGTGGTGGTGAATGACAAGGGGGAGCAACCTGCTGCAGTCAATTTTGATAACATTATTCCTCTATCGAAAATCTGGCTATCACAGCTATAATGAAATGTTGGCAGTAGGTGATTTTAAGTGGTTTTAGCCTTCAGGTACTGGATCATACCACTCACAAGACATGGTTGCTTTCACCATAGTTTTTACTAGATAGGAAACTCTACCTTCATCTTGTGTCTGGAGCTTTATTGGCCGTCAGGACATGTTCCTTTAGGCTGTCTTGCTTGCTCTGTTCTATTTGGAAAAGTAACAATGCACATCTGAAGAAATGTTTATTGACTTCAGTGAGATTTAGAGTTTATATGTCTGGGAACACTCAAGAAAACTAATACAAATTAACTAAAGGTGTGAATTTAAAGTTGTGATTACTTTAACTGCATTATGTGCACATTCTCATTCAAAATTAAAGTGGCCCTAATTCAGTCTAACTACATTTACTTCCAAAGTAAATTAATACATTCTAAATGAGAGTTGGCTACACAGAAACTTAAAGTGGTTTAGCCAATCTATTTTAAAAGTTAATTCAGATTGATTTTTCTGCATGTTCTAGACAAAAACATCAAGTCTTAAATGGAATGTGAAATCCTATTTCATTTAGATGTGTAGTGTAAAATGTTACTTGCTAGTTCCCCTAAGAATTATTCTGCATGTCTGTAGCCTATGTCTTATTCCTAGAGATATTTTTTAAGGATCAAAATACTGCTTTTGTCATGATTTTCTGCATTACTATTCCTTTGCAACAGAGGTTTCCTGCAGGTATGTCACTCAACCTCTCTGGACCTTAGATCAGCAGTATCTCAGTGTTTTTAAAATAAATTCTTTTATGTCAGGCTTTGAAAGCTGTTGCTAGTCTTCTGAAGGAAGAAACATTAACATACTATTATTATATCTTGAACCATCACAAAACAGAACTCGGGACCATAAAGAATGTGTAAATAAAAGAAGGTATGCCAGGCTGGTTTGAGAAGTTACTGTGACATTAACAGAGTATACATGCATGCATACAAGTCCAAGCTCCCCTTAGAATAAAAAAATAATGGCTGTGTACTGTAATGTGTAACAGCAGAGACCCACACTAACTGCTGGACTGCTGTTAATGCCACACACTAATTTACTGGCTCTTATAGCAGCAGAAAAAAAATGTAGCAAGAAAGGTGATTGCAGATTATTCTTGTTAACAACCACCCCCATCAAAACAGAAGTAGTTAATGGTGTTTCCTTAGAATATGATATCATTTAGTATGTTTTACCTAATTATCAAATTCAGAGCAAGAGAATAACAATTATTTCTACAAAGCTGAAGCACACTGTATTCTTCCTGAGAGAACCATTAGTATATCTTTAATTCACCATTAGCTCGAACAACTTCATTTGCTGATTGATTGATAGATGGACAGAAGAACAATATTTATGGTATGTATAACCTGAGAAGATAAGTTGGAGGAAGACTTATGAAGTGCCTCAATGAGTTAGTATAACAAATTTACTGGTGGTCAATAAAGATTTGTGCTCCTAACCTTCTTGGGGGTTTTGATGAGAAAGGAAAGATATGCCTGCCTATTAAAGGGCAGCTGTACTGTATCCTAGTATACTGCTTTTAATTTAACTAAGGGTCTCTGGAGAGCTTCTTTTCTGATAGCATACACTAGGACTGCCCTGGTACCATGGCTGTTATTGTTATCAGTGCTTGTTCTATGAAGTTGGTGTGGAAAAACTACAACATATTACATATTTGATTGTGTAGCTGTACCTGAACAGAACAGGATCTTTGAGAAACAGATTACTATTTAAATAAAACATTTTGGGCTATGAAAGTCAGAGGTAGCAAGAACTTTAGGATTTTTAAAATTTGAGTTATGAAAGATGGAATAAGAATTCTTGAATTAACTTGCAACTTGGAGTAATTTAAATGCCTAAATTCAGTGTATTAATTCATGCTTAATAAAAAAAAGTAACATCTGACCTTAAAATCTTATATTTTTCTTTTGAATCAGTTGATATTTCAAAGAACTAAATGTACTAAATCTTTCAAAATCAAATTTGGAATGCCTAGCAAAGTGTCACATGTTTAGATCTAAAGCAAGATAAATCTTATCTTTCAGCACAAGCCTATCTAGAAGCCGCACAAAATTTTAAGCTCTCAGTGTGTTCAAGCTGCATTTTGGATACAAAGCCAGTTCTTGTGGCTCAGAACTGCTTTTTCATGCTTATTTGTAGCTATTTATGGAGAAGATATTTAATAGCTAAGGAATTTCCTACAAACCTTTTCAAATTCTCATGAGAGCAAAAAAATGAAATCACTTGTAGAAAAATATACAGATGACGAACCTGTTATTCACATTCATGTCACATTTTGTGTGCTACCCCAAAGCACTTCATGTCATATGTGCCTTCTCCAGAGTTTGTACTTACATTAATAAGATGAGGATAATTTGATACACAGTGAAAAAAATGAAAAAAGGCCTAATCAAATATCAAATAAAATTGATTCCATTTTGTATTTGGTAAAATCTATATAATATTTCCGCCTGAAGGTGTTAGCGTAGGAAAACACAAAGGCAATCATATGTGGTTCTTTATTATAGTGCGTGGGACACTGGGCGATGAGACGCCCAAATCTTGTGCCCGAGGATACAAAGTTGCTTTGTGATTTTATACCTTCAACTTACACATATGTCAACTAGCACCCACCCCTAGCTACTGACTCCCCTAATCCTTAGTTACTATCTGAAATCATACCTATACTTTACCCCGAGTTATACTTGATTTGGTTAAGACAATGCTTCCCAATTATCTCCCGGGCTGGAGTCCCACTGGATTCAGTTAAAACAACAGTGTGATGCTAGTTGCAGTAAGCTGATGTTTGTTCTAAGGCCAGCACCTTGGTGTTCCCCACCACCCGCAGTTAGCCACTTGCCATGCAGAAATCATTTTAATCCTCCACTATCATTGGTACAAGGATTTTTCTAGGACTGCTGAATTCAAATAGTAATATGAAGGACATATTCAATGAAAAATTTAAACAGCAGCACCAACTCCATGACATAAGAAGTTTATTTACAGTAGTGTTGGTTTCTTGACCTCCTAAGGCTACAGCTGACAAGTCAGCATGGTCTGGTATTTAGTACGTACTGCAAGTGTGCAAGATGTAGTTAAATTGTAATAAAACTGTCCAAAAAGTGGCTAAGATTAGAGCTGTTTGTAAAATTGAGCCTACAGCTCTGAGTGCAAACAGGTTGGGGCTGCAGCTCCAGCAGGTTGCAATCCTTTGCACAGGCACCTGGAAGTTCAGCAGTGGCAAAAAGGGCTCCCTGAGCTCTCTCTGACCTGTGCCTTACTGTCTTAACATTAGGACCCTGCTTCAGTGCAAGGGCGTTAGTTTAAACCACTGCCAAATACAGTGATTTACCAGCCATTTATCTCATGGTGCTTGAACCTGTGCTGCAGCTGCACAGCTGGTGGTGTCCTTGAGGGACATGAATGAAGGCTACCTCTACTGCAGTGTTGGCACCAAGTAACATTATATGATGCCACGTGTGAATTCCAACTACAGAGCAGTCACTAAAACCAGCAAAAGTAAGAATGAGGAACTCATTCTGATTAGGCTTAGTGGAAAATTGGTGAAGCTACTGAAATTTGAACTTCTAGATTTTGCTGGTTTTCGTACTATAGCAAAGGAAATAAAGATGTTGTAATTCCTGCTATCTCTGTCATCTGTGAATAAAATTTAGGCCTAATTACTATTCTGCTATGACAAGGATTAGTCAGTGACATAGAGATTCTTCCATCAGAAATAGTTGAGGAATCACTTGCTACATTTGTGGAATCTTTAAGACTGAATTTCCCACTTGAGTGAGTTTTGTAATTTTTTCATCATAAACAGATTTGGTGAGAACTCCTTGAAACAAGAAAATTTCTGAGGTCACTCAGTCATCTGGGAGCCATGCATGTGCACAGCAACACCAAGAACTGTGTTCCTGTTTTGGCTGGGATTGAGTTAATTTTCGTCCCAGTAGCTGATACTACACTACTGTGTTTTGGATTTAGTATGACAATAGTGTCAATAATATTTTAGTCATTGGTAAGTAGTGCTTACCCTAAATTAAGGACTTTTTAGTATCTCCTGCTTAGGCACTGAGCATAAGAAGCTGGGAGGGAGCATAACCAGGACACCTGATCTGAGATGGCCAGAAGGATATTCCATACCATAGAATATTTTGTCCACCAAACCGGGGAAGGTTGTCCAGGAGGTGCTGATCTTAAGCTCAGCAGTCTTAAGCTGTACCAGGAGAAATTTAGGCCAGACATTCTCTACAGAAAGCATGGTTAAGCCCTGGAATGGGCTGCCCAGGGAGGTGGTAGAGTCACCGTCCCTAGAGGCGTTTAACAAAACAATGGATGTGGGATTCAGTGCGATGGTTTAGTTGATAAGATGGTTTTAGGTCATAGGTTGCACTTGATGATCTCAGAGATATTTTCCAACTTACTTCATTCTGTGATTCTGTGGCTCAAGAACAGTCTAAGTATTGGTCAGCAGGTGGTGAGCATTGTATTGTGCATCACTTCTTTCTCTTAAGTTTTATTCCTCTTTCTTTCTCCTTTTCTGTGATACTACTACTACTACTACCACCACTACTACTATTATCATTAGTAGTGGTATTATATTGTATTTTATTTCAATTATTAAACCATTTTAATCTTAACACTCAATTGAAGTGCAAATATGGCATGGTAAGTTCTTCTCTTCCAGTTTAAATCACAGTATCTGCGTGAATTTTGTTGCAGGGCTTCAGGCTCCTTTTCTTCATGTCTTAAAAGTTGGAGGCAGATTAGCTTTGATTATCTTTCTAAGAATTTTCAGGATGGAAGAGTCATTCTCACAGTGTAGTACAGCAGTCTTTCTGACAGCAGCTTCTGTAACAACCATGTATCTTCCATATGAGTCACAGAAAATCTCCCACACAGGTATCTTTTAGTACTTTGGGTGCACAGTCACAGGGAACAACCCACGGTTCTTTTGGCCCTTGATGAGTACAGCACAGAAGGACATCCACTGCCTTTAGACATTTACAGTTCAGGACAAGGAAATAATAGGCAAGATAAACAAATGGAAGAGGCTAACAAAATGGTACAGCAGGCGTGGTACACATGAAGCATTAGAACAGTAATAGAAATACTAAAAATCTCCTTTTCTAAAGGATTTCGTGATATCAAAGAACCTCTGGAAGGTGTCAAGGAGCCAGTGTTGCAGTATACAGAATTCCTGGGAAAAAAAAAAAAAAAAAAAAAAGAAGGGTAAAGGGAGAAAAGTAAAGGGAGAAAGAAATGACTTTATTAAACTTACATCTTTGTTGGAGATGTGGTAACACCACTTTCCATCTTCTGTTCTGCTAAATATCCTGATTTATACTTTGCATCTCTTCAGTCATTCACACACAGACACAAGTTCTTACACATCGAGAGCTAAAACTTCCCAAACTTCCCTGTATTGATTTTTAGTATGATTCAAAACTCATTCAATGTATCTATAAAAAAAGCACCACTAGGAAAACAGAATTAAATAATAGTCCCTAGCAGCCGTGTTTCACATATACAGAGTTTTTTAATGTGATAACCCTATGGATCAAAACAGAATCTTATCAGAGCACTAAAAGTTATTACTGGAATTTCAGAGAGACATTCTTAATCCTGATGTACATTTTCTACATTTTTAGGCTTCAGTATTAAAGATGGTAAGAAAGAAAACACCAGGGTTTTTTTTTTTGTTTGTTTGTTTTGTTGGTTTTTTTCTTTCTTTAGCAGCAGACATGCAATTTTATTCTATTCTCCTTTAGAAGCATACCTTTACTTTGTTCAAATTTTAAAGAAAATTACTCCTAAAAGAACAGCATATTCCAGCTTAAAAGGTAAGAGTTTGATATTGTTACAGGAAAAATATGCCTCAAATTAAAGGCTGCTAAGTAATTTATTTGACCTAGAAGAATTTCTGCTTCAAGGTGTTAGCAGGCAAGGGAATAGAAATTTGCATCTGCTATATACAGAACAGGCTTGGAAGGTTACTCATATTATTTCAAGGACTAGACAGTCAATTCTAAATCCTTGGCTGTATCTGAAGAAAACCTTTGTGTTTCAAAGGAACTGCTAGTCTCATTAAAGTCACCCCTACATTTTGGCGTTTTGAATCAGGCACTTAACTATCTTCTCTTCTGATATCTTTTGAGGCTGACTCAGTATTAGCATATCTAAGGGATGAAGATAAGAGCCAAAGTTTGTGGGCACAAATAGTGGTCATCCATGTGTGCCATCAGCCAAACAGAGCCCAGCACCAGAGCTACTCCACTGGCTCTGTACCGATGCTGCTTATACTGGGGCACTCTGCCTGTGCCTTTAGGAAGCCATCTGCACTGGGGTGAAACAATAATGACTGTATAGGACATATGTTCTCTCAGGCTTAGTCTCTAGGCTCACTTGATCGTAAGATCTTTTAAATGGAGCCAAAACAAATTCTGTTTATACATGATCTAACCCAGTGGGCTCCCAGTGGATGACATGCATTACAAAATATTAAGAAGATATTGTGCTATGTCATTATTATTCAATGCATGCCAGAAAGTGCAAGTGGTATTTTTGAAAAGCCTCCAGAAAAAGTTAATCTAGCTCTGATAGTTTTGCAGTGTAATGAATAGTCACTTTCCAGCAGGTCAGAATTCTAATTACAGCTCACTGCAAAGAGACAAATGAATTTATCTGCAGTCTCAGTTTGCAGTGCAGGCACACACATGCACAATGAAGTGTGTGATGAATGACGATAAATCCATGATCCTCTCTATATTCATTTCTCAAAGCATGGGATTTGATATCTGTTCAAATCACAAAAGAAAGGATAAACAAACATCAGTCATTTTTAACAAGAGAAGTTTAGTAAAGGGAAGCAAACAAAATCTGTCTTCAGTTTATGCTGCTCATAAAAGAAACAAATTCAAGTGTTGAGATTTTCAGGGAAAACAATGAGAAAAATCTACCCTTAGGTACAAAAAACCTAAACCAAAACATAGCAAAAAATCATCCCCCTATGAAAAAAATGCAAACCCAAAACCAAAAAAAGGGAATTATAATGAACAAACAAAAACCCCTCCATACTTTGACTAAGTAATTTTGGACTGGGAAAAATGGGTCTAATAAATAAAGAAGACAACCACTTCACTGTATTATCCATGAACCAAAGACCTAGACAAAATAACCTGTTTGTTCCTAAACCACCACTCCCTGTGTTTGAGGAGGGTCTCCTGAAGATATCAGAATAATCCCTGTGAATATGAGTGGAGCAACCTCTCTACCCAGCGACTTCACCACTGTGAGCATTCCAGCTGTGGCCCCCTTACACCAGGCTTACTCCTCACTTGGTAGCAGTCAGCACATTCAGACTGAAGTATTTTGACAGGTAGGAGGATACCGTGGCACAAAGCCATCGTACCAGTGCAGAAGGGAGAGGGGAGAGGCTTTGCCAAAATATACTCCCTCATAGGTAGCTGCTTACTGTAATCACACATCATTTATTGAGTATGAAAGACAGTCCGATACAGGCAGGGTGAAATGCCCTTGCAATTCATTTCACTTTTCTTTGCCACAGACAAGACACAGCTGGGTCAGACCAAAGTTCTTAGCCACTGTCTGACCAATATGTGCTTTTTTCCTCCCTGCCCAGCATTGTTTTTTTTATAGAGACCAATTAGGACAAATTCCTCTTCAGAAGTTAGTAGGTCAGATAGAGTGCAGGTGTTTACACTGACCCAACTCAACTGCTCCCTGCTGAATCTGTCCAGAGCACTATCCAGCATGCCAGTAGTTTCCAGACACTATAGGGTCCTTGCTGACCTTGCCAGTGCTTGCAGAGAGTAGAAGGGGAGACCACCAGTATATCTCCCAGAGCTTCTCCAAATACTAATTGTCCTTGCATGATGCATCATGGCATTTATCAGCCTGGTCTGCCAGAAAAATAGTATTGAGGCTTTTTTCACATAGCATTTTTGGAACATCAGTCTGAGTTTCTAATTACTGGAATGTACAGGCTTTATTAAATATGTCTGTGTAGTTCCATGTATCACAAGGTTTTCCTGAGTTTTAACAGGTTCATTAGTTTTGTGACAAACAACATTACTATAGATTAGATATTTATACAGAGTAAGACAGAGCATATATAGAAATATTAACCTTACTATGCAGCTCCATGTTTTAGATGCTACCCAGTGTGTGAGTTCTTCTCTTATCTGCAGGTCCTTTTGTTTAAGTAATTAGGATATTTTGTTGACATTAAAAGGCTTGAAGGCTTGAATGTCTTATAAAATTTAAAAGTATACATTCACCTTCTTTCACTGCACCCACATTCCCTCACTATCGTCTCATAGTATACAAATTGTGCCATATTCTCTGGAAACTTGACTGATTTCAATGAACTCTACCAGGATAAGTATATTGTTGACACATAAGTAGATAAGAGGATGTGGGCAAATTTTGGCAGGTGACCATCTAGTGACATGACAAATGTGCTGCTTTCAAGCCATGTGCCATAATACAGCGTGTATGCGTGTATGCACTGCCTTTTTTTAAACCATAGCACACATTGCATAGATGAGACAGTTAAGAGATCTGTTCTTATAGAATAGATACACTGTAGGTAGTAAACATGGATTTATTTTGTTAATGGGTTTACTTCCAGAAAGTCACTAACTCTTAATGCACATAGCTGCTGAGGATCAGACTCTAAGTACTCCTGTGGCAAATATCCCTTTGTTCCAGATATATTGTAATTTTTTTTTAATTTCTCCTAAAATGACCATTATTTTCCCAGGAAAACTACACATTATTTCATTTTGGTTAATCACATCTTCTCCATTTGTTACTCTTTTCTTTTTGTGTTTTATAGAACATCGATATGTTTTACATGTGCTAGCCTGATCACTTGCTTTTAGGTCAGAAAATTTCATAGTGCAAAATGCAGACCAAGAATTTTTCCTCATAAATGAAATGAAAGCAAATTAATCACCTCTGTGGTACTTTTATAAATCAAAGGGTAGGAGAAAAATTTAGGATTCTCTGATGAAAAAAAGAAAAAACACTATAGAGAGTACTAAAAGTCCTGGATATAGCCACAGAAGGCAAAGGCATACAAGGTAAGAAAAATGTGTATGCCCCCAGTCTTTAAAACATTTACTCCCAGGCACCTGGGATGCTGTTAAACAATAACACCTTATGATGGTTTCACAACAGAAAAAGGACACAATCTTCAATACTAGTAGAGTCATCCAAGCACTCCTGAATTCCCCACTGAGCTGGGATTCAGCCACTTTAGGAAAGTCCACATGGTGGATGTGGCAGAACTCAGCCTGTAGATTTCTCCTCAGTCACTTCTGTATTTCATAACACTTAAAGTCATGCAAAGAGATGTCATGCTCAAGGAGTGGAAAAATAAATTCATATGACTGGGGAAAATCAGCTCATGAAACCCAAATCTGACATAAGTTTTTAGACGTTCTGTTATTCTGAGAATGATAACGTAGGAGTTTTCTTCATAACTTTTAGACCACAGTTAAGGAAGTCTTTGAGATTTTTTTCTATATGCACACCATAAAATCTATCAAGTTTATCTACTTTCCCGTGGTGGCAAATGAGAAAATGATGGAGCTGATCTCCAAGCTAAACTTTATGAACAACAAACTAAATTCACAGGTCCTGCTGGTGTAAATGTCCTGAAATACAGCCCATGTCAATGCTTAGAGTTCTTCTTAGAGAAAAACTCAATAAAAATTCAATTTCTAGCTGCTTTGTGGTGAACCACCTTATCAGTTTCATCAGCACCAGTACTTTTCTTCATCTCTGTTTTAGCTCATACATAGTAGACCTTCCAGAATGTGTGCTGTGAAGACATATATGGATGCTTTTCCAGCATCAAAGCTAGCTAACAGCTCCAAAACAAGTGGAAGCCCTGCATAATGGAATAAATTCCAATAAATGGAATTCCTGTGAATTTTTTAATCATGGAAATACAGGAGTTTTTTTAGAATGTTAAAATTTTAATTTTTAATTTTAAATTTGTCATCTTCAAGGATGATAAAATAGCATAAGGAATAAAGGGAAAACAAAATATGCATTCAACAGAGTAAAATGTTGGAAGCCAGGCAGGGAGGATCACCATATTGTCCCACGTGCTGTTAAGGACTTTTAATTCTACCTTTAAATTTTCATAGCAGTCTTCTTCAATAATCAGAATAAAAAGCAAAAATCTGTTAAGTTTCAAAAATTGATCTGTGCATATTGTCAGATAGGAAACAGATGAATACAAGGCAGTGTGATGAATCAGAATTTTCTTGAGGTCCATTTCAACTCCACCTTCCTACTATCCCATGATAAGGCAGAATGATATCAGAGACAGATACCTAACTGACAAAAGTAACTGATCATGTTGAACAAATGTGAGAGACAAGATCATTCTTTAAAGAATTCTTAAGAAAATACTGTACAGGATTTATATTGTGACAGAATGATCTAAGTGATTTTGGTTTATGTTTCAGGATTACTATTTGCTTCAAGTGAACTGGAACACTTGTTTCTGTTGGATGCTTCTCTTTTAAAAAAATCCCCTGTGGCTTCTTTTTTGGATATAAATAAAATTGAGAAAAATATGTGGAGTGTGGATGAAGGAGGAAAAACAACAGATCCAGACTCCCTGGTACCATTCAGTGGCAGCAGATGCCAAACATAACAAGTAAGTCTTACAACAAGTATTACCAAATAGTCACCTTTCTCATGAAAACCCTGGGGCAAGAAAAAAATGACAGTTTAATTCCGTGTCTCTTGATAAGCACTTTTCAACAATTCATAAAATGTGGGTATCTACAGCATAACGAGAAAAATCAGTGCTTGTTCTTGCACTTAGAGCTGCAGACTAAAACTGAGCATACCCTGCAGAAGTTGTGTAGGTCTAGCGTTGAGACATGGCACCTTGCCACCTAGAATGAAGAAAGTGACCCAATCTGCTCCCTATTCTAAGGCCACATATACATAGATCCCTCATGAAAAACATTTCCAAAATGCTAGACAGTGTCTCCTGAAAGAGTTGGTTCACTTTTCATCAACACTGCACATACTAGTAGGTTTTGTTATTATCTGCCCCAAACTTTCCAAAAAGCAAATAAGACTTTACTTCTTGCAACATTTTAAGGGAAATGCAAGATTGTTCACCATCACTTTTCCTTATACCATTCTTTAAAACTTCTCATATATTAGGTTAACATCACATCTTTCACTGCCTCCTCAGTTTTTCCTTAGAGATTATGTAATTTAATTTTTTATCCTTTCTGTTGTTGTTTCTTGAAGCACTTTTACTTAGTGTACATCTTTTTTGCTGTCCTCTGCAGACACACAATATTCTTGGCCTGGGGCCTAAACATTAAGTAAAAAGAAAAAAAAAAATCTGTTTCTCATGCTTTATGTAAAATGCTGCTGTTAATAAACCCATAATGAAAGTGCAGATGGTATTTTGTTTTGCAGATGATATTTGGGTTAGTTTGTTTTGCATTTGTGTGTTTCACATTTTCTTTCTGACTGATACTTTTTAAAAAATTCTAGCAGACAATTTTGAAGACCTTTAATTAAAGAATTTAATCCTTTTTCAGTTTTTCACCTATCTATAGAGTAAGGGCCGAATTATTAAGCCTGAACTTGTTTCATCAACTACATTACAGTTTGAAGGACTACAGTTTGAAGGACTGGCCACGACCTGTGCTATCAGCTTGATATCATCTTGGTATTTTGGCTGTGAAGCATTCACTATTCCTTTTTGCTATGGCTTGTTGACTCTCTGTTGTGGTAGACTGATGGGACGATAACTTCCTGCCAGCTTCAGGCAGCTTTGCTGGGAAGCAGTTGTGTCTTTGAAAATGCATCTTGTGGTAATTACTCAAAGATATCACGTGACACAGTTTTTCTAAAGACAAAAATTACTTAGAATTTTTGTTCAGTATCATGCAATGGCTTTGATTCATACAGTAGATTTGTATTTTTCAATATTGCAAGTTATTTTAATCCTTTTTTTCATCTGTATGTTCCTCATCTTCTAGGATGGGTAATGTGAGAAGTATTACTTAGCTGTCTAGGGGGTGCACAGATATTATGATGTTTTTCTGTAGTATATCTTTGTGACTTTTGTTACCCATTTTGCAAAGAAGGACAAAGACAGATTCTGGTCACATTATTTTCACAGTACGTTTTGGTGCACATAGTCCTCTGCCATTGCAGCTACTTCATCAATATAGAGAAATGGTAATCCCTGTATAGTTGAGGTTGGAATTTACCACCAGAGGGAGTCTACCTAGTGCCACATGTAGGACAAAATGTGCTCTGATTTCACAGTTTCAGATCATAGGTTTTACAAGAAAGTCTGAGAATATAAAGTATAATAACATGAGTGGCAACCTCGAAGTATGTTCTGAATATAAACTGTGTTACCTAGTGTAGTGTAAACACCTCTGTTAGAAAAGCAAGTTGAAGTATCTTAAATTACTGAATTAATGAAGTAACCTGCTGCTTACTTCAGCTTTGTCATAAATGTCTATAAAAATGAAAGCAAACAAATTGTTTTTCTTTGAGAATGAATAATATAAAATCTTTTGACTGAGACCAATGAATTTTTCCAGAAGTAACATTCTCATCTAAAATAATACGTTCCATATGAACATACAGACTTAGCAAAAAGAAATATATTGTGGGCAATAGCTTAGAGTTATTATAAGAGAACAAAAAGGTCACAGGTCCAAAATAGCATTTTCTATATTTCTTTATACTCTAGTTAAAACATAGTATGGGAATTTCCTAATGCTGATACTTCATGTTCAGGATCTCTTAAGAGAAGTGACTTTGAAACAATATTTACTCTCTAAACAGAGAGCCTGTAATGCATTCTCATCATTCTGATGTCATAATTTCAAATCCATGGACATTTTTCATCTGATTTTATTTGAATATTCTGATGCTTGGATCTAACAAGTAGCACAATGTCAGCATTTAAATATTGTATCTATCAGAACACCAGAGATGACTGTAATTTTCTGTTTTAAAAGGTTTAAGTAAAAATGTATAAGCCTCTAAAAAATGGAAGGAATTTATCCCATATAATATTCAAACAGGTTACACTGATTATGATCATAGCTCAGCATGCATAAGTTGTTTAGATCCTATAGAGAGATGTATAATATACCCTGAATCCCACATTGTATATGCAAAAACTAAGCAAGTAATTGTAGTTTTATACACCTCATTATGTTCTAATTGGCAGTTTTCAAGGCACCTCCTGAATGCTCCAGCTGTATCCTCAGTGCACCATAAATACTGGCTCAAGAATTCACAGCACCTCAAAATACCCCATTCCTCCTCAATCCTCATCCACTCATCTGTGCCCAGTGAGAGGGTGGAAGGGGCCCTGTTACAACATTTCTTGGAGCCTGGACAGGAGCGAATACTGAACAGAGGTAGGATCCAATTCTTTGTAAGATGTTCAGCCCTCCTCATCTTTTCTCCATGAAGAGTCAGTGCCTGGACCTGACAACCTGTATCAGGTTGAGCACAGCAAATATCTGTCTTCACAGGCTCCTGCTGCCTGAACATGTGTGCAAAAGCACTCATGCCAGAAAGTGCACTTGCATTTCTTCCAGTCCCCCCAGTCAACACCATTTCTAGAGACGGTGTTGCCTCTGGACAAGCCCTGACACACCAGCCTGTTGCATGAGAAGTATGTGCCAGCATTGCTTTTTCAGCCCTTCTTTGATGAATAGGCACATAGAAGTCACCCTGGCACATGGACGGGATGGATGACAGTAAATGCTGGGGCACATACTAGTAACACAAAATGAATAGTACCTACCAGATGTATACACCAGTAAATGTGCTGTCAGGGACAGCAGTGATGGTGAGGACCACACCAACTGTCCTTAAGTCTCTTTCTGGATGACCAAACCCCAGGAACCTGCTCTCCTGAGGGGACAGACCATGTGTTGTGGCTGCTTGGACTGTGCTTCATCATTTTCTGCTCCATATAATCAGCCTTGTTTTCTGGGCAGGAGATGGGATCTCTTCTCCAGACAGCCTAGAGAAAGCACTGCTTGCTCTCATTGTGGCTCCTACTGTACCTAGAGCCCCAAGTGGGACTTTACCTTGATGGAGGTAGGCTCCTTCCCAGCAGGCACCTGCTGCCAGCACAGCAGTATGCACTTTTATGAAGTCTCTGGTGTGTTTAGGTAAAAATCAAAGAAACTAAATCTCAGTCCACACAAGTGTGCATATCCAATCCCTTTGATGTCATTGGAAAAAAGGTACCTGGAGGACCTTGGGTATGTGAAGTAAATTTTTATATAAAAAAGCATGAAACCAGTGTCACTGCATGTCTATGCCAATCAGAGTTGTATACATTGCCTTTCTAAATATACTACTGATAAAACGTAGCCAATCGTAGGATCAATGCAACAGCCATCATAAACAAAGTTATGGTCTGATCCCAACCCCTAAAAAATTGCTGTCCAAAATGAATATAGGGTAAATTTTCCAAATTTCAACAACCAGATCATTTGTATTTTAAAACTTGAAGACTATTTATCCTTACAAATATTTAAGTTGATTTTCCTGGGGGTGACACTATACCACATGAATATCTAAGCCTTTCTGAAAATTTCAACTACTATGCCTAGATCCAGATCTTAGTGCTGAGCCACATCTGTTTAATTTTTAAAGATCTAAAGGCACTGCAACTGAAAAGTAGTTTGATCATTAGGTATGACATAATAAATATTCTCTAAACATGAATCTTGATTCTTAACAATTGTTTCAAAGCCATCATGTTTTCTTCACCTCTACTCAGACATGCTATTCATAACTTAAGTGCTATACATGAACAATATAATACTTTTAGCCTGTGTCTCTGTCATCAAGTGCAAGTGGGAGCTGTTTTCAGACCACCTGAGACAAAATCTGTCAGGCTTCTTGGAGTACAAACCCAGCTGGATCCTGCCTGGGCTGCCAAAATAATTCCTAAGTGTGCTTCACAGCTGTCTGGTTCAGCCAGCAATAACCTACCATAGGAGAGGGCAACAAAAACCAGAGCACAAGTGCATCCACTGTTGACACAGAATAAACTGGGCCAAATTTAAGCTGAGCCAGGTGACACATTTGCCCAAAGCAGGTACTGCTTGCAACTCATGCCTTGAACTGCTGGTTGCCAGTAATTCCCAGCATGTGGATCTTACTTGTTTGATCATCTATCTGATGGCTTCCAACAGTGATCATTTCCACTGGCACAGTAGGTAGATCCATTGAGGTGAATGGCCAGAGACAGCTCCCAGGTGGGCAGCTGGGGAAACCGCTTTGTGACAGCACAGATCTCAACATCTCTTGAAGAAAAAAAGAAGCTTCAAAACACATATATATATATTGTAGAAACTCAGTTGGTCTTTGAAGAGAAAAGTGCATATGTTTCTTGGAAGAATGTATTCAAAATCTTCAAGGATTTCAAATGTATTAAAATAATTAGTTCCATGGACTAGTTGTGTTTGTTGTTCTGGAGAAATCAGCATGTCAGCTGTTTCTGATCTATATTCCTAGAAACAGGCAGGAAGTGGGAGGCTGCTCTTCCTCCTTTCATTTTAATCTTAGAATTGCAAAAAAAAGAGGAGGAACTGAGATATCAGTCCACTATCTTTATATTATTGTGCTGGTTTGTGCTAGCAATGACAGGAAGAGAACTTAGTGACCTCCAGGACAAGCTTTTTTGTTTTAATTAAATATTTTTATTTTTCTCAAATATTTATGTTTATTTCTCTTTTGACTGATATATGTATATATAATGCACACAGTCATAGATACATACAGTTAGACATTATATTTTGTATAATAAAAGAGTATATATAGATATTTAGTGTGTGCATATATAACACTCAAGTGAGAATATATATATTCTCTATACACCTTAGACATAGACTATACACTATAAATATACAAGTATATATATACTTTATCTATGTAGAGATACATATTTACCTCCACACCCCTTCACTCTCTATGTATTGATCTATAGTGGCTTTTTCCATATGGATATGCATCTTTTTGTAAAAGATTTAAGGTCAAAACTAAAACATCTAAAATGTAGCTTGTGTCAAATCAGACATCTACCTCAGTTATCCAAGAAAAGGACCAAAGGTAAGGTAGGATTTTCTATAACTTTCCTGTACGGTCATTTAAGAGAAGTACAAGAGATAGAGAAAGTGATCTTGAATAAATTGGAATTCCTCTTTGAAGGTATGTATATCCTAACTAAATGGGGAACATAAAAATGAGGATGCCTACATTAAAGGAAATTTAATATCCTGCTTAAAAATAGGTAAGCAAAAGCTCTTTACTGTCTGTCTTTATCTGAAAGGGAAAATAAACTTAAGATAGACTAAGATTCCTTATAGTGGTGCTGGGCTTTTTTAAGGGTTGAAGTTAAAGCAATTCCACTATGTGACTCTGGAATACTCATGCTGAATTTTTTTAGTATCACTTTCAATTTATACAAAAATTTTGCTAAGCTAAGCAGATTCAACGATTTTATTATTATCTGGCATTAATTATCTGGCATATTATTGCTGACAAATCATATTTGCGACCTCTATTATTGAAATGAGATGCTTGATGTCCTGTTTTTTGGTATATGCAACACTAAATTAATCAAGGCAAATAAAGTATATTATACAATACAATGTAAAACAGATAAATAGATTATTAGAAAGCCACATGCCCTCTCCATAGCTGAATTTGTAGTTTATGCAAGGCAAGCATTTTAAAAAATCCCTTCTAAGATATGAATTTAATTTCAATGGTTTGTTACTTAAGTTCCCATCTCTTCATCAATGGATTCCTCCTGTCTTATGACTTCACGGAGCTCTTGAAGCAGTTTTCTTATGAAGAAATTTGAAAATGTATTTAACTTATCTAAAAACTACATTGATCGCTTTCTCAACCATCTTCAGAGATTAATCTTTTTTTTTTCTTTTTTCTTGGTCTGTCTTTAGTATCTGTTATCACTTGAATTACAAGCTTGAAGAAAATAGATTTTTCAAAACCCAAACTTATGCCTCCAGAGGATAAAATTAGCCAGAGCATGGTGAAATAAAATTTGTCAAAGAAGAATTATGTCACAAAGCCAGATTTTTGCTTAACATGTCTAAAAATATCTTAAAGAAAAGGAAATATATGTATTTGATACTGTATCAGCTCTAGTGGCAACAGTGCCAGATCCTTTTGCACTGCTGTTTTGCAAGCTTTCCTATTCCTTGATGGGAAAGCCATAATCAACATTAAATTGATAAACTAATTGTTATAACAACCAGAGACAGTGCTATTTGGTGGAAATCAATTATGTTAGAAGTTTTCCATTTTTCCTACTTATCGTTTGCCTAGTTTGGCTATAATGTAGACAGATGCCCCAAGTCAGTTTACAGCAAAATTGTAAATGATGCAAATTATAGCTGCTTTGGGCTGTGAAACTTGAAATAAAGCAAATTCTGGTTTATGCATATCCACTGTGCAATTTTCAATGAAAAATTGTTTTCACATGCCTTTATCTTGTATGTCCACAAAGTGGAAAAAAAATCTCAGTGGACTGGAGTCTGAAAAAAATGACTGAAGATATTTGAAATAAATCTTCCTGGTACCTAGCTCTCATAATGCATGCAAATGCAAATATTTTGAGAGATATTTGTAAATTGGACTGTGTTGTTTTATTTTAGGGCTCTGGTTCTTTTAAAGCAGCAGCAGACATGTACCAGTGTGTCTGGAGGGAGTGAAGAAATTTTCTCAGGCTAATTTTAGACTGAGTATTATTAATAGTATTTTGTCTCAGGTTAATTCTGCAGTCACTTTATAATTTTTATTATGATAAATGCTACACTCAGCCAGAAAGCTACATTTAAGATTAAGGCTCATTAACTTAGAGACCTTATAATTTAGGATATGCTCAGATATGCAGAATGAGATTTTCTCACCTAATCACAGTTGGTCTAAAGTCAAGCATCTACCTAAGTATAAACTTCCTCTCCTGGCAACGGAAATGGGCACTCATCATTAAATTGCTCCTAGTGTAAGAGTTAAAGATGGATAGGATGCCTGAGAAATCATCTATTTATTGTTATTATCTCCTGCCACAGCCCAAACTAAATGGAATAGCTTTCATTAGATTGCTGCCTTTTAGCCAGCTGAAGTTATTGGATGGGAACAATATCCAAAACGCATATGAGAAACGTAAGGGAGAATGGAGCTGCAGGCTTTTGGAAGGAAGTGCTGGATATACATGTTCTTAAAATTCCAGCTGTGGTTTCAGACAGCAGATTTCCATTCTCTTACTTTCTGCTTTAAAATCGAGGTGAACTACCTCAATCAACCATACTCGGCAACCTGAGAGGGACAGACTATTTAGAAGCACTAAACACCTATATAAGATCAGATGCAACAACTCCCTCATTTTGTACATGGGAAACTGCAGCAAGGGAACAGCTAGAAGCCAAAAAAGCTGACCTTCCAAAATCTCTTTGGAGACTTTCTTGGCAACACCCTAGCAATGACTTCAAAGTAATGACAACATACAACATACAATTGTGTCCTGTGTCTGGAATATAAATAACAAATATTGTTCCTTATATATCCCAAAGACATAGTTGCAATGTCACCCTTGCCCTCTACACACATTTTATGAATGAATCAATTAACCAGCACTATAGCTTAACGTTTTGAGAATGCAGAAAAACACTGTGATCAGTAAAACCTGCATGTATTCTGATTGTAACATCTGAAAATTCTCAGTTACCTTGTGACAGATCGAGACCCTCATTACTGCAATCCCATAGCACAGGAGTTAATTAGTGTATATGATTATCACAGCCTTTGTGCCAAGCAAGCACAAAGAAATAAGCTTATTTCCCACATGTTGCAGACTTGATGGAACAATACAGTTCTCCCAAGGTTTACAGTGGTGAGCTGGAGTGGCTTTTACACTGGTTTTTGCTGCATATCACTTTCACTTTCTTCCATGTGGCCACTTTCTCTACCTTTAGAGTTCTTTCATGATTGTGCAATGAAGAAAAAATATGCAAAAAGCTTCCACTTCATTCACATGCTGCCCCACTCCCTCCTCAAATCTTCTAAACAAAGATCAGCTCAGGAATCGCAACACTTTGAAAGGGAAAGACAATATAGACTTTCTTCATCTGTCAAGTGATAACACAAAATCATTTCAAACTCTCATCTTTGCAAGTCCTGCACTAGATGGAGACAGTACTGCTGGCTGATAGAGATGAGATGTAGATCTAGTTACAGGAATTTAAAACCAAGGAGATTATACTCTTCAGTGAAACCTGATTCTGCTGGAAAAAAGGAAGTTCTTACTGTGCAAGAGCTCCCAAGAGAGTTTATGCAGAATACATTTTTGATTTCCATTGCTGGACTGTGAAGGCTTGCAGAGCCTATGGGTACTGGGGGCAGAAGCAGGAGTGGTACAGGGACGGTTCCATACAGCAGATGTACTGACTTGAAGGAACTACTTGCTGGTGGGCTGAAACCAGAAATTACCATTTTTGGAGGGTTCTCAATGGCTCCCAAGGCTAATCAAGAGACTTTGGGCCTGACAAGTGCCAATAAAGGGAAAGAAAGTGACACGATAGCGATGGAAAGAAATAAAAGCCTACTCCTAAAAACAAGTGGGGGTAAGGCTAGTACTGTAATACTGGGGCTTCTCGCCTAGGTGACAAAACTGTTGAAATATTAGGTATTCTAATGGAAACAAACAAACAAACCCAACCAAATCCTAGTGTTTGCGATTAGGGCATCCAACTAAGTAAACAGTTTAGGTTTATATTTTTCCATTTCTGCTCAGTTCCTGTATAGCGGGCATCATGGCATCACACCCTGAAGATAAAGCTCATCGGTGCCTGTGAAACAGACCTCAGAGAAAGGGATGTGAGAAGACGAATCTTTTTGTCTTCGGTGTAGACTTTGAGACTGCATATAATAATGAAATCACGGAGCTGTTAGGAAACAAGGAAAAACTGTAACTGTGGCAGGGATGTGCGAAGGGGCTCGGCCTGTGGCGGGGGTTCGGGAAGGGGCTGGGNCTGCCGACCTGGAGGAGCTGGAGGACGGCGAGGACCTTTTCACCAGCACCGTGTCCACCTTGGAGGTGAGAAGAGCTCGCCCTGCGCCCCGCGGCCGGCACGGCGCCCGCCGCGCCCTGCCCTCCCGTAGCCTTCCCTCAGCGTCAGGCCGCCGGTACTTCGTCCTGCCCGGGCCCCCGCCCCGCCGCTGCCCCTGCGACCTGGCCTCCAGCCTTGGCCCCACCGCCCACCTCTGCCTCGGCTCGGCGGGGCCTCTTCCACCGGCGGGCA